>PVKS010008651.1:0-67370 GCA_004027875.1 Aplodontia rufa | reverse complement strand
GATATTTTGTATTCTTTTGGTTAAATTTTATTAGGTCATATGTGTCCAGAAATTGGTCCATTTCTTCTAGATTTTCCAATTTATTGGAATGTTTTTCAAAGCATTTTTTGATGATCCTTTGAATTTCATTGGTATTTGTTGTGATGTCTTCTTTTTACTTCTGATTTTATTTGGGTCTTTTCTCTCTTGTTAGTTAAATATTTGTTAATTTTATCTCTTCAAAGAACCATCGTTGTTTCATTGATCCTTTTATTCTTTTAGTCTCTGTTTCATTTCTTTCCTTTTTTTCATATTGGGGATTGAACCCGGGGGCGCTTAACCACTGACCTATATGCCCAGCCTGTTTTTAAAAAATTTTGAAATTTGAAACAGGGTCTTGCTGAATTGCTGAAGTTGGCTTTGAATTTGCAGACACATCTACCAAAACACAGAAGACTTACTTTCATCATCTGAATCAAATCCAAAGAGTGCCTGACATTTCTTACTCAGAATCTTTTGAGTCTGCCACTGAACCTTAACATTGGTTCTTCCAAATTAAAGATTGATGTCTTTTGAATTTTTTTTTTTATTTCTTAATCAATTTTTTAATTAGTTTTTCATGTGGCTTTCGTTACTCTGACACTTTGCTGTGTATTTGGTGCTGGGGTTTGAACCTGTGGCCTATGCGCATGCTAGACAAGGGCCGCAACCACAGAGCCACCAATCCAGCCCCTCTTTTAAATTTTAAATACTTAGTAGAGTGGTTGTCAGTTGACTTTAAGGGAATGATTGTTAAATGAATAAATGATGTCCAAATCATGAAATTTAAAACAATTGGAAATCTGGCAAAAAATCTTTAAAAATTCTATAAGAGTACAGTCAACTGCTTCTTTGTGGAATTATAAGGGAATTTTGGTAAAAATAAGACTAACAATAAAAATAATAAAGCATTCATCTTGGAGAAATTTCATTTTTAGATTTTTTCAACATCAGTTGAGATTCATCAGAATTTTGTAGCCTACTTTTAATTGGAGTTAAACCGAATAATGAAGGAGCCAATGATAAGATTGCAAAAGCTATTGATATTTTGTTTAGCTAACTTTAATGATACTATAATTGTTTAGGTATCATTGGTCAATAGTGATAACAAGATAATTCATTTTAAAAGAGGATAACCAACCATGTTGGCTTTATGGTAGGAAGGATGGCTTATTTTAAAATAACTAATATCTGATTAGAAGAGTATTTAGGGTACATAATCACATTGAATAATCTTGACCAGAACCAGAGTTAGACTTTGGGAATGAAAAAACAATAAATATTAGTATGTAGGGGCATGCAAATTTCCATTTTGGGGAGATTGTTAATACTAAACCTTGGATTTCAGGGTGGGGCTATCAAAACTATTATAGAAGTCAACATATATAATTACTTTATTGAATATTCTAAGTTGGTCATTCGAGGCTGTGAGGGCTGTCCAGAAAATATCTGATGCAAGCAGAATAGAACAAAACTGCAAGGTGGAGACAGTTTATTCTCCTCTTGTTTAAATGTTCCCTTGGTGTATTTTCTATTCTATGATGAATTGATAATGCTAATTTGTGTTCCAGATAACATTTGCATTTCATTTTCTTCTTCACTCTAGTCTCAAGCTATCATTTTTATTATTTCTAAAACACTCCTTTGTATGTTTTGTACATTCCCAGTTTCTGTTTTGCTTCTTATGTTTCTAATTTCAAGCCTTTGTGCTTATGCATTTATAATGATCTGGTTTCCAGTTCTTGATTCATAGATGTATAAAATACCAATTCAGAGTATAACTTTTTGGTCCATGGAAAGTTGCATGCCTTCTGTAGGATATTTCAGATGGCATTCAAGTGATATGATTATGTTCATATTTAACAAATTTGTGTTTTGTAAGTAGAACCTTTGAAATACTACTGTGCTTTATTGAAACCCAGTTGATATGTCTACTGTTTGCCTTTCATCTAATTACCTTTCTTTCAATTTGATCTAGAGGGAAAGTAATCAAGAAAATTATAATTCTACAAAGGACTGTATCCTAAACTAGACTGTGTTGACAGTTTACTTTAAATTTGCTCCAGGGTTTTGTAATTTAATATTTTAAAATTAAGATTCTTTTATGTGTCAGGAATGTTTTAGAAACATCTTTGTTAATTTAAGTAGAATTATATTTCTGACAAAAGATTGACAGGGTGAAATGGCTAATGATATCATTGAATGAAATTATTTTTAGTGTGAAGTTAAATGAAGGTATTATTTAACCATATTCATCTAGGCTTATATTATCATTGGTTCCCCAGTATCCCTTGCTTGTTTTCTAGCTTTGTTAGGCAGTTGGGAGAATACACCATCCTGTTTTATTTTTATTGAGCCATTGATCAATTAGTAAATTATCTAACAAAAACTTAGCTTAGACGTTCTTACATTAGTATGACAGTGTAGCACATTGGTACATTTTACTTAAAATGTAGAAAAGGATGAAAAAATACAGAGTGACTTAAATATATAAGACTTTTAATTTTGGAATGTAATATTAGAGATAAAATAATACCAAAGTAATTTTAAAATTATGTGTGACATTTAAATTAAATAAAACATGAACTTTTCGAGCTATGCTAGTTTAACTCAGTAAAGACTGTTAGACTCCTTGGTAACTCTTCCAAGACTTTTCTTGACCTAAATTCTTCTCTGAAAGCTTGCCCATCATCCTTGATGAATACAACTTCCTCATGTTTGGTTTGACCTATTGATCACCCTACCCTGTTTCTTTCAAATTTTCATCTCAGTGGCTTCTTTTTTATTTAGTCAGTTTGGAAACTTATATACTGCTTTTGAGCATAGCTTCCATCTTTAAAAAGTACAGACATTTCATTGAGATGTTTCATCAGCTTCTTTGCTGTCTAATGAGTTGTGACTATTCCCTCTTCAGCAAGAACTGGGAAGACCTACAGGCAACGAGTCATCTTCATTGAGGCTATATATTAGCTCATCTCAAGTGACTCTTTCTTATAATTGTGACTCTTGAATTCTTTAGAGTATCTCAAGTGACTCTTTCTTATATTTGTGACTCTTGAATTCTTTAGAGTTCTCCTTACTTGCTTACAGTAGAAGACAAGGTCACTGATTTATGACCTTCCTTTTAAGTAGGTATTTAATGCAGTAAATTTTTCTTAACTGTAAAGATAGGAAAATGTGCTTTAGCTGCATCTTTCAAATGTCAGTCTGTTGTATGTTTTACTTAAGTTCAGAATACTTTAAAATTTTTCTTTTGTCGTCGTCTTCTTCTTCTTCTTCTTCTTCTTCTTCTTCTTCTTCTTCTTCTTCTTCTTCTTCTTCTTCTTCTTCGTCTTTCTTCTTCTTTCTTCTTCTTCTTTTCTTTTTTGGAGGAGTAAAAGGAGTAGGATTTATTTAGGAAGAAGGGCAGAGATTCTGCAAGGCGGAGAGGGATACCTGGAAGCAGGACACCGTCCATTGGAGGCTAGGCAGAGGTTTATATTGATTTTGGGTATGACCATAATTAACATTCATGCAAAGCAGGTATTGAGAAATGCATCAACTCCATTGTTTAAAATCTATGTAAAACAGGCATTGAAACTGGTCGAGAGCACCACAGGTTAAAACAAAAGGTGGCAAATACTTCCTAGTACCCACCTGTGACCACCCCCATCTCTTAGTTGGGACAAGGGTGAGCCTCATGGTTTATTTTGCATTTGAAGGCCCTGAGCATGCCTGTCAATCACTCTCTGCCTCTACCAGCTAGCTCTTGGATAGGGGCCCTCTGTCCTGACTACCTAGCCATTTTACTGTCTCTCCTAATCTGTCTCATTCCCCATCCTGAAGAAGTATCCCTAACTGCCATTAGGGAAAAATGGGCGATAACCATCTGGCTACTTCTGGCTGATATGGGGTGTAGAATGGAGACAGCAGTCAGGGACCTTTCCCCAGAGGCCTATCTATCTAAAAGGGCCCCTCAACAGAGCTTGGTTGTAGATTTTCAGAGCTTGGTTGTAGATTCCATGTGTGATGGCATCTTGCTGGTCTGGGCAACTCAGTTATTCATGACAGCAGTTGGCAGGTGACTGGGCAAGGCCCTTCCGAAGAGAGTTCCCGGTGAGGGAACCAAAATGATATGGGGTTTTTGAGATGAGTCCGGATTCTCTGCTCCTGCTGGTGAATGGAGTACATTCCAGCAGCCAAAATAGCCCGCTTCTAGTGTTTGCAGCCATTCCCAGTTAAAACTGGGAATTTGGGCTGGCTGCAGGTGTCTGCAGCCGAAAGTGTTACCAACTCTCCAGCTAAAAGCTGGGTGTTGCAGCTCTTGGTGTGGTGGAAATTCACCCCGGGAATTCAGCGCCAATCTTCTGGGTTCTTGTCTCATGAATTTGAAGAATAAAACCCACGGACAACCATGGAAGAAGGAGTAAAAGGAGTAGGATTTATTTAGGAAGAAGAGTAAAAGGAGTAGGATTTATTTAGGAAGAAGAGCAGAGACTCCGCAAGGCGAAGGGGTACCTGGAATCAGGGCACCCTTGATTTCTTCTTTTATTTGCGGATTCCTTAGAAGTGTACTGTTTAGTTTTTCAATATTGGGCAACAATTCAAATATATTTTTCTTCTTGACATCTAATTTATACATTGTGTTCAGAGATTATACTTTGTATGACTTTAAATTTTAAATGTGTGGTGTGAAGTTGAGAAAAAAATGTTCTTTTGTTGGGTAGAATATTCTATAATTGTATATTTTAGGCCAATTATTTTATGGTGATTTTCCTTTTGTCCATATCCATACTGATTTTTCTGTCTGCTCATGTTTTATAAGTTCTGTCAAGATGCCTTTACTTTTATTGAATATTTTTTTTCTACATGTTCGTTCATTAACTTATAGAGTAGTATTGGATTTTTCATGTATAACTGAGGATTTTCTCCTATTTTTCTTACATATTATATCTGGATTAAAAATAAAAGCATTTGAGGCTTTTTAAAGTCCAGGTGCATTTGAGATTATTATAGATTCTTGATGAATTTACCTACTTTGTCAGTATGTATTGTTGCTTTTAATCTCTAATATTTCTTTCTTAAGTCCTAATTTTTTGATATTAATATAAGCCTATGCAATTCAACTTTCTCTTTATTAGCATTGAGATTTAACATCTTATTCCATCCTTATAATTTTTTTTAAAAGAGAGAAGTACAGAGAGAGAGGGAGAGAGAGAGAAAAATCAATTTTTATTGAGTTTTTTTTTTTTTTTTTTTTTAAACATGGTTTTAGTTGCTCTGACACTTAATTGCGTACTTCAGTGCTGCGGTTTGAACCCATGTACTTGTGCATGCCAGGCAAGTGCCGTAACTGCTCAGCTACCGCTCTAGCACCCCATCCTTGTACTTTTAAGCCAGCTGAATCTTTTTTATTTTTTTAATTCAGTGTTACTCTCTGCTTGTTGATTGACATATTTATACTGTTAAATTTAATCATTGCTAAAATCTTATTTAAATCTACTATCTTACTACCTGGTTCACTATGTGATTTTCTCCATGTATTCCATTTTCTTTTTCCCTCTTTTCTTGCCATATTCTGTTAGTTTTATTCTGTTTTATCTCACTTTTTAGGTGTATCAGGCATCTCTTCTTTTTATTTCAGCAGTTTTTTTTCAAGTTTATTATTTTTTATTCATTAAAGATGGTCTTACAATTAGGAGAGAATCATTATCAAACAATCAAGAACAAATGTATAATGACAGAGCAAGCCAAGGCTGATGCCATGATTTTCCCCCTTGGGTTCCCGATGGTTCCATGTTTCCCCCTAATTAATCCCCCATGTTAATTGAATTTCTCATGGAAGTTGAAGGTTCCCCACTGAGTTGATTCCCCTATACTCCCTTCCTCCAGCTTCCTTAATATCCTTTCTATTCACTTCTCCTCTCCCTGCACCCCTCCCTACATCCCCCAGCATCCTAGGCAAGGTTGCCCTTGTTCATGTAAAAATTCATACCTGTTGAGGTTATTATTAGCTTAGCCATCTATCATACTGTTTCCGATTGTATTCGAGCTTCCACAAATGAGAGAAAACATTCGGCCCTTGAGTCTGTGAGTTTGGAATACTTCACTTAACAAAATTTTTTCCATCTCCATCCATTTGGCTGCAAATGCCATAATATCGTTTTCTCTAATAGCCGAATACAATTCCATTGTATGTATGTACCAAAGGTTTTGAATCCACTCGTCAAGGGAGAGGCATCTGGGTTGGTTCTATAATTTAGCTGTAGTAAATTGAAAAACTAAGTAAAATTGATTCTCTCTTTCTCTCTTTCTCACTGTCCCTCTCTTTCTTAAAAAAAAAAAAAAAGGGTAAGTCTTGAATTTTTTTTTTTTTGGTCTTTTTAAAGGAGATGATTGTGTTGTGGTATTTGGTGTTCATTGCATCATTGCTTAACACAGTTTGTGCTTTGAGCTTAGGAAGTTACTTTTTTTTAGGTGATGTAGAACAAAAAGTATCAACGTTGTGTGTTTTTTGTCTTGAATGTTTGTCCATCATTAGTTTGTGGAAAAAAGTTGATCCTATATTTATGTATATCTCTGTCTTTCCTCATTATGAGCATTATTTCAGAAGTTATTTCCTCTGGGATAAATGTATATCATATATGAAACAAAAACTTTTGCTTAACACTGTTTTCCAAATTTCCAGCAAGAATGTAAGCAGAACCAGGCTTGGTGGTGCACGCCTGTTATTCCAGTGATTCAGGAGGCTGGAAGATCAAAATTCAAAGCCACCCTCAGCAACTTAGCGAGACTGTGTCTCAAAATAAAAAAAAAATAAAGACTGGGGATGTGGCTCAGTGGTTAAATGTCCCTGTGTTCACTACTTGGTTCTCCCCCCAACTCCCCCCTCCCCCACAAAAAAGTAAGCAGATATTTTGACACTATAATGCTTTGAATTTAATTTTCTTCAGAAGAAATCTTTAAATCTGTACGGAATTTTTTTTAAGGTTAACTTCCTCCTCAGATAGGTAGGTTATTTAAATCTGAGAAATACAAACTAAAGTATGAATTTTTGAACTGTCCTGAAATTTCTGGCCTTTTTGACCATGTTCTGAATAATATACTCTTAAGAATCCCAATTTGCCAGCTCCTTGCTTTCTTATTATTTTAATAAAAGGAAACAACACAAAACAACAGAAACCACCAAAAACATTACGGTAAAAAATGTATGCCTATTATATATAAAGGAATTTCACAGTTTTAACTATTTTTGTGTATTCAATTCAGTGGCATTAAGTATGTTTACATTGTTGTGCAACCATCACCATCATCCATTTCCAGAACTTTTTTATTTTTTGAAACAACACTAACTAGCTGTCCCTTATACCCCTACCTTAGTTTCTGATATTCATTGGTCTAATTTCTGTCTTTGAATGTGACAGAAGACTATCATGGTTAAAAGGAGATTGGTGATTTCAAGAGGACATGATTGTGAGAAAGGGGTTGCATAACACAGCATAGCCAAAATTTTGGAGACATATTTAAGACCCACATCTATCTTTAATTTTCAGTTACTTGGGTTAGATTTTAGAAAATAAGGCCTTACTGACTGTGAAGCTATACTGTATTTCACCACATGTTCACTGTGTATTCTTGTGTATTTACAAATATTCTGTGCATCATAATCTTGTACCAAAGACAGCTTAGTAAGAAAAGATTTTTAATACAAGTAAAAATTTTAAAAAGAGCTTCATATAACTGTCACATTCCACTTTTTTTTTTTCAAAAAAAGTTCTAAAATGTGCAATTATTGCAGTTTGGTGAAACATGGTATTCTGTTTTCTTCCTTGAAATGTAGAAATTTGTGTTTAGGGTCCCAGCCAGTGACTCATGTTGAATTCTTCAAAAAATAAAAACCTGTGAAAGAGAAGTATTTGAAAATATTTGATCTGAATTAATATTAGATCTGTAACTGCTCTGTAGCAGATATGACATTGAAAAAAATGGTTAATTTTATTTTGCACTGTGTATTCCTGGTAATTCTTTGTTTAAAACAAGAGAGGCAAAAAGCAAGAGAAAAAGAAAGAGAAAAAGTTGTCTGCTGGTTTTTGGAAAGCAGTCAATGTGTTTTTGGACCATGTTTGAACTAGTTTGTGGTTACAAATTCTTGTTCCTAAGCAAGATTCTTTGCTGTCTCATTTTTCGTGTGTTTAAAATTTTTCCCCTTTATTTCTTTTTAGAGTTTCTACTTTTACTTTGTTTTTATGCATCTTTTTTACTTTTCTGTTAGCTTAGCAATGCATTCAGAATATCTTTTCAATTTATCCATCATTTTATTTTTGATTTTCACATAATATTGGTATATATTTATAAGGTACAATGTAGTGCTTTGATTCTTGCATTTATTGGGTACTGATCAGTTCAAGGTGATTAGCATATCTAATACTTTAAACATTTTTGTTTCTTTACTCTTCAGTACATTAAAAATGTTCATTTCTAGGCAGGCATGTTCGTGCATACCTGTAATCCCAGCGGGCTCCAGAGGCAGAGGCAGAGGCAGAGGCAGGAGGATCACATATACAAAGCCAGCCTCTGCAACTTTGCCAGGCCCTAAGCTACTTAGTGAGACCCTGTCTCAAAAAAAAAAAAAAAAAAAAAAAATGGGCTGGGGGTAAGGCTCGGTAATCTTGGGTTCAATTTCTGGTACCAAAAGGGGAAAAAGTCCACTTCTAACTAGTATGTGATATATATAATACATTATTATTAATTTTACTCACCCTTTTTACTCATTATTTTGATGTTTGAGTTGGTATTGTTGTTTAGAATATCTAGCTTGTCTTGCAGTAGAAGTCCTCATGTATTATTTTTGAAAAATCTTATGGTGTTTTAACCTTGGGCCCTCTAGATGCATCTCTACTGTTTTGGTAATTCAGTTCTAACAGCTAATATATTAAGTTTTATAAAGCTTATCAAGAAATTAAAACAATTTAAAAGTGATTAATATATTTCTGAAGAATATACATGTATTCATTTTACAGCTACTTGAAGGAAATTTTGCCAAAGAAGTCAGTCATGAAATGGATGGACTTATTTTTCAGCCAATTGGAGTAAGTTCATTTGTTTGTGTGTGAGTGTACATATATACATATACAGAGAGTATGTATTTCCCTTGGTCATGTTTACTTAGGACTGATTCCTGTTGTGATCACTGCTTTCCCTTAAATTGTGTGCTGTGTAAGATTTCATTTATGTTCATATTATGTTATCATTTATTCTTTGTGTGTGTGTGTGCGTGCACGCGCTAAAATGAGCACCAGTTTGCTGTTCACTCAGTTTAAGAAATATTGTTAGATCACAGAAATGCAAATCAAAACTTCACTGAGATTCCACCTTACTCCTATCAGAGTGGCAAAAATGAAGAATATGAACAGTGACAGATGCTTGAGGGGTTGTGGGAAGAGAGGAACACTGTCACACTGTTGGTGGGTCTGCAAGCTTGTGTAGCCACTCTGCAGCGTGGAGACTCCTCAAAAAACTAGGCCTGGAACCAGGTTATGGCCCATCTATCCCACTCCAGGGTATTTTCTCAAAAGAGCTAGAATCGGCTTATTATAGAGATAAAGCTTCATCAATGTTTTTAGGAGTTCAATTTACTATAGCTAAACTATGAAACCAACCCATATGGTTCTCACTGGACGAGTGGATTAAAAAACTGTGGTATATATATACAGTGAAATTCTGTTCTGCTATCAGAGAGAATGATACCATGGCATTTGCAGCCAAATGGATGGACATGGGAAAAATTATGCTGAGTGAAATATCCCAAACTCAGACACTCAAGGGCCGAATGTTTTCTTTCATATGTGGAAGCCAGAATACAGCCAGAAACAGACCAAAAGTTGGCTAAGCTAATAATAACCTCAACGTGGGTGAAATATTACATGAGCAAGGGGAACCTTACCTATTTCACTGGGGGATGAAGGGAGGGGAACGGGGGTGAGGTTGGGTGGGGAGGGAACAGGAGGGATATCGAGACAGCTGGAGGGTGGGAATAGGGGTGTTATCAAGCCAGTGGGGAACCGTTGACGCTATGAGAAGCCTAAGTAACACAGGGGCAAAGTAGGGGAAAACATGGATTCGGGAGAACTCCAAGGGGGGAGATCATGGACTGGCATCAGCCTCAGCTTGCTCTGTCATTACGCCTGTGTTCATGATTGTGTGGCAACGATTCGCTCCTAAATGCAAGACTATGTTGAACGAATTGGGAAAAGTGTTCAATTAGCAACAATCACACCTTGGATAAACCTCATTGTCTACGATATTGCCACTGTGCAAAGCTATGTTGAATGAATTAAAAAAATATTGTTAGTACTTTTCAAGGAAGTAATCTTTTAATATAATTTGGTTTCTTATAATGTTAATTTGTATTTCTTTTTTATTAAGAAATTTATTTGTTGAACAATCAAACTTGCTTCTAACAAAACAATATAATATATATATGTATATATATATAAATTCTGAAAATTAGATTTACCCCCTCGAGAGCCTCTCCCCCACCAATTACCCACCCTTATCCCTCCCCCACTTCCCAATACATCTCTACGAATGTCTTAGGTTGTATTTCTTTACTAGAAATCTGCCAGTAGAATTAAATAAGTGCTTAATTCCCTTTTGTGGCTCCATGTACCTTTAAGTGTTAATATCTTCAAAACTCCATTTTGCTGTAATTGAGTAAAATTCAAAGATTTGTCAATACATGAAGGAAAATAGATGTGTTTTTGAATTGTTGAAATGCCCTAAAGAACTTTCAGCAACTTAATAGTCAAATCATGTGTTTGGAATAAGTTTCTTAGTATTAACACCATTGATGTGTTAGACCTGATAATTGTTTGCTGTGGGAGCTGTCTTGTGCAAAGTAGGATGGTTAGCAGTATCCTTGTCTCTACTTGATAACTTGTGCTCAGTAGGGTGGTGTTTTTCAAATTATGGGACAGGGGGGAGAATTAGTGCTACCCAGGGACTTAGAAGTGCAACTCACCCCAGATGTACTGATTAGAAGCTCTGGGGATGGGATCCAGCAATTTGGGTTTTAACAAGCTAAGTGGTTATACATGTTGAAGTATGAGAACCACTTATTTATAGTTACTTGTAATTCTTATGTGACCACCCATCATGTGTTGTATTTTGCCTTCACTAAGTCTGTCCTTAGAAACTGGGGTCTGAGCTAGTTGAGAAGTTACATATTGAAACATTATATTGGGTAACTGGAGGAAAGGGCAGGGATCTAATATTTTGAACACTGTATTATAGTTGTTTTAATTTAATTATAATATTTTCAATGCATATATACATATAATGAGCTGTGTGATTTCCTTTTGTCTTTCTCACAATCCCCCTTGTCACATAGAGGGGAAAATATATCTTCTGTGGTTGATGGAGGAGGAAATAGAGGATAGCGAGAAGCTAGGAAAGAAATAGTAGAAAATGCTGTCTTAGGGAGATGAATGTTTGGACCTTTGAGTTCCAGTATTTTCTAGGCCTAAGCACCCGATATTAAAAGAAGTAAAGTCTAAATAACAACAGTTACAGATAATTTAAGTGCGTGAAACTCATAGTTCAGACCTGTGCATTTATGAGTTTTGGTACATGGGTAAGAAATGACCTGACAAATACATGAATCTCTCTCTAGGATTTATTGTAAATTCAGTTGATTTGTTAGTCTCTTCTCTTTCTAGGAACCATATTTTTTTTTATTATAATGACTTTGTAATTGATATCTATCTGGTAAGGCACCTCTCTGTTTGCTAGGATTTTCTCATATATTTGTAGATATTGTTTCAGAATTAGTTTGAGTTTGTCCAGTTACCCAAAATTCTTGTAGAATATCTTTGAATATAGATTAATGTGGAGAAAAGCAGTGTGTTTACCATGTTAAGTCATCTCAGTGAGTAAGTTATAACTCTTTTCAGGCCTTTTTTTTTGTTTTCTAATTTCAGTTTTTTTTATTGCTGTTTGGCTAATTTCTGGATATTTATCATTTTCTGTTTATACAGGTCAGTGGTGCCTTATTTTCTCTTTATTTGATTCTTCTAGTTACTCTCTCACTATTGACTTATTTGATCGATTCAGTAATCGTGCTGAATGCTGTTTAATTCTAGTTTTGTATATTGGCCAGAGTCTCTACTTCTGAGTAAATATTAGGTCTAGACGAATGGAGGTGTGGGAGACATTTTTACTCTGTTTTCAATCTCAAACTGAAGCTAACTAAATTTTCTCCATTTAAATATCTTTTGTGTTAGTTATCCGTTAGTTGCCCTCTTTTGTATATTCAAAATAATAAAGGTAATTTTTTATTGTAGACAAATTATATTACAAATAGTACATAGTAATGTTTTCCTCTTGTTTAAAAAGTCAACTCAAATAGCATGGCTTATACTGAAGAAGAGTGCAGTCTCTTGCCATTCTCTATACTTAACATGCCAGTCTTTGGGGGCTAATTATTTTCTATTTTTTAAGCTGGGTTTTGCTTATTTATTGTTTGTTTTGCTTATGCTTCTACATTTCCATAAGCTCTTAGCTTTTCTTAACTTTCCATTTTCTCCATGATCTGCTTACTATTTTACTATTGAAGAATAAGATTAAGCCTTCTAATTCTACCACTACTCTCCCTCCCCCTATTCCTTGTATAATTCTGTTATAATTATATCATGTTTGGTGAAATGAATATTCAGTATTTGTATTTTTATGGTGACAGAAATATTATTTACATCTGAGTCAAGTATTTTACTGTTGTTTTTTTCCTTACATAACAATTTTCACTGGAATTAAACATTGCCTTTTTCATTTGTAATATTTATCAGTATTTCTTCCCTACACTTTCTAAAAGAACTTAAACTTTTTTTGGTGCAGTCAAATTTATCAGGTTCACTTTTTACATAAAGGGATTCCTTCTGAAGCCCTCCATTCTCTTAGTCCTGCTGTATGGCCTTTTCTTCTTGTGATTCCTTTTTTTCTGTCTCATTCTGGAAATTCCATTTACTTTTCTTTTCTGATAGATCCCCCATATCTTAGACTGTATGTTTTCTGCTTTCTTAATTGAGCGACCTCGCCAACCAGATGCAGCGAAAGATGTTACTTTTAGGGTTTTTGTTTCAGCTGTAAACTCAGGAGATTGTTCTCAGTAGTCTAAAATATACTCATAAATACTCATTACCTATGATTTTATGGCTGACTCAATCTTTTATTATATGTACTAGAGTATTAGCAAAAAGGCACATTAAACTTTGTGGCTCAAGACTACCAGTTTAAATGTCAGAAATTACCAGAAATTTTAGGTCTTTTCTTAGTTTACATATTTTATTTTATCCTTTTCTTCTAAGGCACTCCTATCCCCTTTTCCTTCTCTTTAGAGCCACATGTTCATTTTTATGACTTGTAACGTTGTGGACTCCCACATAAAGGTTCAACCTGAGTCTTTTATTTCACTTTTAGTACTTCTCTGCCTTATGCATTTCCACAGTTTTGTTTTTAATGATCACTAAACTGTGTTAAGTGACTCATCACTTTGTTCTTTAGGATTATCCTTTTCTTTTTTAATTATGTTAGATCAGATCCATATTGTTTTATATTTTAGCTATTATAGTAGCTGCTGCTGCTGTTACTATTTTTTTTTTTAAAGAGAGAGGGACAGTGAGAGAGAGAGAGAGAAAGAATCAATTTTATTTTGTTTTTCATGTGACTTTTGTTCCTCCAACACTTCATTGTGTACGTAGTGCTGGGGACTGAACCTGTGTCCTTGCACATGCCATGCAAGCGCTGTAACCGCTGAGCCACTGCTCCAGCCCTTATAGTGGCTTCTTTATTGCTCTTGTATATACTGTTTTTCCAGTCCACCACTGTTTTTGACCTTATAAAATGATATTTTGGAGAAAGCCTTACTTGGCGGAGACCAAGACTGAATGATAAAAAGGAGACTGGTGCCAACTGATAGAAGTAGTCATGTATTCCACAAGGATGTTTTCAGACAATGAAGGAAGACTGGTTCCATAAGATAGTATTGCCTAGTGGATGTTCTAGCTATCTTAATTTATATAAGTATTGGCTATAATATTTGTATAGGTTATGACACATTTCCAAGAATTGTTTCCATTCTTAAGCTCTTTATGATATATAATGCAAACAGCAGATGTGTACCACATAAATACTTCAAAGTTTTTAGTAGCCACAGTAAAGAATAGAAAAAAGAAACCAATAAATTTTAACAATGTCTTTATTTAACCTAGAGTATAAAAATTATCCTTTACTTAGTGTAGAAGTTATTGTTTTCATAGTAGATATTTGAAATCCAGTGAGAATTCTGTACTTCCAACACATCTTGGACTTGGTAGTTTTCAAGTCTTAATGGCCATGTGTGTGTTGAACAACATGGGCATAGATCCATTGATTTCTCATGTCCCCATTTCTCATTATATGCTCATGGCATTTTTACGTAATCTATTTGTCTTCAATTGAATTGTAATTCTCTGTGTGATTATATATTTTTCTTTCTTCTCCAGATGGCAGAACAAAATAAAGTTACATTTCTTAATATTCAACTGAAATAGCTTGGCCCCCTACTATTCCTCCTTTCAAATCACAGTATATTATAATATTGCACAGATCACTTTTCTACTTCTTATGTTCTTCCTTTTTGTAATTGTACCTTAGGGTACAAAATTGCTTTATGACACATTTTTAATAATTGTTTCCATTCTTAAGCACTTCATGACTATATGATGCAAACCACAAATATGTACCACATATATACTTCAAATTTTTCAGGAGCCACATTAAGAGTAGTAACAAGTTTAACTTACACCAATCAAAAGGTCCTTATTCCAGTCTCCAGGTTCTTTGGTGTCTCCTGATCTCATTTTGAGGCTACCAGTCCAAGAGACATGTAATATTGTGACTGAGAAGAGAAGCAGTTTGGGTCCCAGTGAGATCTTGGATTCCTGTGCATAGATTCCTGTATTTTGCTTTTTGTGAAGCCAAGATGTTCTTTTCTGTCTTTCTAATTGAACAGTTTTTACTTAATTGGCAAATATCTTTTGGATGAAGATCCACTTAAATAAGTATTCTCTCAGCAAAAACCAACTCCTTCAAGATGCTTTGCTCCTGGCTTATACTGGAAAAAGAAAAAGTTGCCACCTCACAAATATCTGTTGGTTATGTTTTGGGTCTCACAAAAAGTACGTGCTTCGCTAAGGCAATTAGTCCTTTCTTATTTCTCTGTGAAAGTACAGTATCTAGAACAGTGTTTTTGGCTTGGTAAATCTTGGAAAACGTTTGTTAAAGAGTGAAAATGCATCTCCCTGTGTTTTCCTTCAGCCTTTCAGATTTGACTGCTTTTGTATTTTTACCCCAAGGTAAGCAAACATCTTTTAAATTGATAGCTATATTATCTTCCTAGCTACACATGTATACGTATAATCTAATTTATGCTGTTTCTTTTTTTTTGTTCAAGAAATTTTTCAGTTAGTTTCTTTAAATTCCCATTTGTTTTCTTGCAGAATCCAAACACCCATTCTTCCTGAAACAATACCATCAGCTTTGACCTTTATGCATTCTCCTGAGAGACTTCCCAGTGGGTTAGCCTTGGTCTCTGGTTACAATAAGGAAATAAATATCTCTTTGGTCGTCCTGTCCTTCATTTGTAAAATGTAGAGGATATAACAGTTTAGCTTTGAAATTTCTGTGATGATCATATGATGATGAATATACATGAATATTAATCAGAATTCCTTCTTCCTGCCAGTATCTTGAAATACATTGAGTAATGAAATTTTAATAAAAGAGAAGGAGGGAACTCTTCCTGTGTTACTTTACTAATGATAATACATCACTTAAATGGAAATTTAGATGATTAAAATAGATAAAATAGACTTCTTTTGAAAAGTATGATAATATGAGCATTACATGACTATATTTCTCTTAATTTTTTCTCTTGACATCTCTTCTTCAGAATTTTCACTTTTATGTATTTAACTCCTAAACTGTTAAGATTATACAGTGTGTAGAATGGCTCTGAAAGTACTGCATTTTATCTATCAGTGGACATTTTCCGTTTCTTCCAACAGTGGTAATTTATCATAACAGATTCATTTATATTTACGAAAGACTCATCTCATTAGAAAACAGATGTGTTAAACAGCCTTTTCTGGTTAAAGTTTAAATGATGGTAGAGTATTATACTGTATTAGTTATTAGTCTTTGGTTCTTCTTTTTTATTTTCCATAAAATTTTAGTGATTCAGTCTTTGTTCCTTGATGTTTCATTTATAATTACAATTTCTTATGATCATTTTCTGTCTAGTTTCTTATTTCTTCAAAGCACACTTTGCCAACTTTAATTCTCCTAATTTTTACCACTATTGTATACCTACCTTTCCTTGGGTTTATGGTATGTCCTTTAGTGGGGGTTCACCATTAGTGAAACAGCATCTTGGTACTTGAAAGATGTGATATACAGGCATATTCTCATTCTATTTAAGTCAGTGGTTCTTTACATTCCCACCGTATTTTTGTCAAACCTTATAAAGGTATTCTAATATAGGTATATATTAACTATGCTGTCCAGAATAGGCTGCAAATTAGCATGAATCCATTCAGAGCAAGCAGTAGGCATTTCCTCCCCTTATATGTTAAATTTTGTTATATTAAATTCTGTTAGCATTTGCTGTTTTAAAATCATTTCGATTTTGCAGTTTTGGCCTTAGATTCTCCTGCATGGGCTGATTTTTCTAATTTTTACTTACTGTGTCCTCATTTTAAAGGCTACCACTCCAGGAGTAGTCTTTTAAATTCTACTTTTGATTTGCCAAAGTCCCAGGTTGAGATTCTACTTATCTCTTACATAGAAATTTATGACTTTTCTACCTCTTAAAAAAATTTCCATTAAAACATGTGAACCATCTTGACATTATCAAACACTGTATTTGATATGAAAAGCAGAATTTAAGATATTTTTCTAATAGTTCTTGAGTAATGATTTCTCTTAATGGCTTTAAAAGAAGGAATACTTAAGGTTTATTTTCCCACCTAATTCTTTGGAATTAAAGTCATTGTGCTTATATATTGTCATCAAGTTCCTTTTCTTTACCAGGTGAAATGGCCTTTTTGCTTGCTATTACGTTTTCAAAGAAAACACCTTAATTTTCTTTTTCAGCAGCTCTATGTCTTATGTATAAGGAAGTAAAAAGAGAGTTGATTACAGACAGGTGTAGCTTCCAGTGGTGAGAGGATTTATGATTATAGATGGTCCATGAACAGGAAATTAAATGACATTGGTTTATACAATAAGAAACTTAGTGCCATTCTGTTTTTTCCTGTTGTTTTTGTTATCTCATAAGGGGAATATCTATTTATAATATTTAATATCTAAGACTTGCTAATCTTTTCCTTTTTCAACAAAAGAATGGACCTACTTTTAAACTATCACATAAGCAGCATATCTTCTGTAATAAATGTCATTGATTTCCATCATATATAATTGAAGACTAATTATTATTTAGGGTAAGTAATACTATTTTCTATTTATGATATAAATGATATACCATTTGGTTTAAGTTGCCACTTAAAATGTATATTTTAGATTGTAGAGTAAATTAATTTAAAGAAATATAGTAGATTAATAATAGTACTGGTGGTATTTTGATATGGCAGAAATCATGAGAGTGGTATATGAGAAATAATTTTTTTTTTTGTAATTGTACCCAGAGGCACTACTACTGAGCTACACCCTTCAACCCTTTTTATTTTTTATTTTGAGACATGGTCTTGCTAAATTGCCCAGGCTGTGTTCAAACTTGTGATCCTTCTGCCTCAGCCTCCCATACCTGGCATTGTAAGCAAGAGACGACTACACCTGCCTCAGAGGTTACAATTTGAGAACACTGTGGTGCTAGTTAGTTAAAATATATTAGTTTCCTATGGCTACTTTGACATATTACCTCAAACTTGGAAGCTTAAAACAATGTAAATTTATTTTCTTATACCTCTGAAGGTAGAAGTCTAAAATCAGTTTCACTAAGTTGATATCAAGGCATTATCAGGGAGCCATGCTTCCTCTGAAGGCTATGGGGGAAAATCCATTTCCTTGCCTTTTACAGTTTCTAGAACTGTATTCTTTTGTTTTTTGGCTTGTGGTCCCATCTTCCATCTTCAAAGCCAGTAGTGAATGTCTTGCTTCAGTGGTCACATGGCCATCTTTTACGTCAAATCTCCCTTTACCTCTAATATAAAGGTTGCATTTAGAATTCACCTGGATCGTCCAGGATAATCTCCTCATCTGGAAACCCTTGATTTAATCATACGAAGTATGCATGTAAGGTAACTCCCTTCTTTTCTCGCCTTCTCTTTCTTTCTCCCCCTCCCTCCCTTTGTCATCCCTTTGTTCTTTTCTGTAGATATCTTTTTTCTCTAAGTCTCATTTTAGTGAAGTTTCTAATTAAAGTGGATATAAATGCATGTGCTTAATCTACCACACTTAACAGAAAATCTGCTAAAGTTTCTCACACTGTAAGTGTTGCCCTCCATTTACCAACAGTTCAAGTAAATCAAGAAAGATTTTGAGTGATCATCCTAGTAGTGTGAATGAGTAAGTCTGTCTAAAGTGGAAAAGTCCTGAAAAAGGGTAGGCAAAGTTTAACTTTTTTTCCTCCATCCCCTGATACCACAGAAATATTTCAAAGGCAAATGAATGGTGAAAAATGAAGAGAATTCCTTGTATATCTACTTAAAAAAAAAACAACAAACAAATGCACTCACTAAAATATGTTTGGTGCTGGTTATTTAAAACTTGGCAAGAAGTTAACTTTGCTATATTACATTAATTATAATGAATGAATTGAGTAGTTAGTACTACTTTAGGAAAACAAGGATAATGTTTTGAAACCTGGTTAAATATTGAAGATAGTGATAAAGACACATTAAAGTGATAATTCTATCCAGGGATAATACCAAAAAAAATGAACTAAGAAGAAAATGTATTTAGCTTTTGATTTTATATTCTGTTTTTAGAGATACAACCAGAATGGCACATAATTTACTTACCACTTTTATAAGAAAAAGTGGGGTGTGGGTTTGTGGAGCTCATCGGTAATGTAATCGAGAAAAAGGTATTTCTTTGTGTTGTGTACCAATATCTGATTTTGACTAAAACACAGAACAGCCATTAGTAATCATCATGAAAGCTCTGATTCAAACAAAGTGAATGAAATTACACTTACAGAATTACAGAAAATCAGAGCGTCAGGATTATCTAGTCCACTGGTTTCCAATCCATAATCTGTAGAATTCTAGGTTTCTGTGAACTGCCTCCAGGCACTACATGAAGGTGTAGGATACTAGGTAAGCATTTTGCTTGCATCATAGTGGCCTTGATTTTATCACTTTTATATATTGCACTTATTGATAAAATTAAATTAAAAGGCTTTGCCTGCTTAAGTAAATGATGTTGAATCAAGTCTCTTTTTTGAGAGGTTGCTACAGATTACCATTAAAAAAATCAAGATTTTTATCACTGATTCTCTAGTGTTAGTTTGTAACACTGTCCCCTCTTTCTTCAAATACTATCTTCCGTGACACCACATGCTCCTTCTAGTCTTTTTCCATTTCTTGTTTTATCTAAGCACTTCATCCTTTATTGGTCATTAAAGTTTAGAGTTTTTTGAAGCTCAGGGCCCTAAATCTTCATTCTTTTTCATGTTCTTTTCTCTCTCTAGGAATGTGATTTCATACCCATGATTTCAATTTTCCCTTATCAGCTTCTAACTCTTGTATAAGCTCTAGATATTGATGTTTGATGTCTGATTGCCTACCTTGATAATGCTTTCTGAATTTCTCAAAGACAACAGAAACTCAGTATATTTTAATAATTAATTTTGGTACTTATACTTGAACTCTGGGGTGCTTAATCACTGAGGTACATCCTGGACTTTTTTTTAGTTTTTATTTTGAGACAGGATCTTGCTAAGTTGCTTAGCGTCTCGCTAAAATGCTGATGCTAGCTTTGAACTTGCATTCCTGTCTGTTCCAGCTGCCTAAGTTGCTTTCAGTATATATTAAATCTGAGCATTTTCTACTCCCAAAAGTATCCAGTAAGCAAACGTACAAACTGTAAAGACTAGTCCTTTTCTACCTCACTTACTTATATGCAGTTACTTACATCAGAACTGAGTCTATCATCTTTTGTACCTTCTTTCCCCTCTCAAGACTTGCTTTATATTCTAAGTATCTCTTAAAATCACCCTTTTCTCTCCATTGCCACTGCTAGAACTGTAATTTGACTTGGTTGGTTTCCTTCATTGCCTCTTGCCTGGAGAATTGCAATGACTTTCTAACTAGTCCTGCAACATCCACTCTTGTCTCTTTACAATCTTCATTCTGCATCCACAGCGATCTTCTTTAACCTTTGGTACTCTCTGTTTTATTCTCAGGTTAGAGACCAAAATTAGATTTGAAGTCAGTTTCTTTCTTTTGGGGTGGGAGGTGGAAGAAGGGTTTGATGGGGATTTAACCTGTGCCTCATGAGACATGCTAAGCATGTGCTGTACTACTGAGTTACACTTGCAGCCCCCATTTTTTTTCTTTATCTTATGCTGCCATTTGGTTTCCCCATGTTTTTAACTATTTTCTAAAAAAGAACTTTAACATTTTTAATTTAAAGAGACTTAATTGTATTATTCATAAGTGATATATTTTAGTTTGGAATGCTATAACAAGATACCATAAACTGAGTGGTTTATAAATAATAGATTCTTACATTTTACATTTCTGGAGGCTGGGAAGTATGATATCAAGGTGCAGACAGATTGAACATCAGGTGGGGACCTAACTCCTGGTACATAGAAGGCCATGCTTTCACATTGTTATATGTGGTGAGAGGGTGAAGAAAATCTCTTGAGCATTTTTACTAAGGGCACTAAGACCATCACAAGGCCCTGTCTTCTAATACCATTATAGTTGGGTTAGGATTCTACCATATGAATTTTGGGGGTAAACATACATTTTTATTGTATCACTTAGTGTTTTCAAAAAAATTTGAAATGTGAGCTGTACTTGTCAAAATATGTAAATATTTTGAGTACAAAATTTGGTATTTTCTTCAAAAGAAATTAATTAGTTGCTTATTTTCAGTATGAACCTGTATGCTTCCTAAGGCCTTCATCAAACTGAAGTGATCATTTTAAAAAGCCACTTTCAAATTGAATTTTCTGTCCTTTCACCAGTCTATATCATAAACCAAGTAGATCTTATTAGACTTCTTTATTTATATGGTTTTCAGTTCTGTGATTTCATTGCCGTTTTGAATTGCTTATTTTTTTGTGGTTTCTTTCTTTAAAATGAATATTTTGAGATGACAGTCTGACATTTTAATGTAAGTTATAGATATTTTACTTGATGGCTATTAGACCATTAATTTAATTTAGAAAATTGATAATAACATCAAATCTTGTTTGCTAGCTTTTACAAGGGGATTTTAATGGTGATTTATGTAGCATATTAACCTTTTACTTGTGGTAATAACCGAACTGATTAATATTTAGCCTTTTAAAAATCATCTTTGATTTTGCTCTTATCATCTGGAGACACTTATGTTTCCAGACAAGAATTTTTATGCCATGAATAATCCATCATTTATTGTTATATTGTGTGGATGTGTGAATATGTAACAACAAACCTCACTATTATGTACTGTAATATAACAATAAAAACCTGTGAGAAAGTAATCCATCATTATGAAGTAAAAAGAATTATATACAGTAGATTGTGTGATTGAAATAAGGATATAAAAATTATATTTTTTTATTTTTAGAAAAATTACTTTTCTTATTTTATCTACCACTAAAACATAATGTTTCTATACTTAGTATAGAGCATTCTCAAGCAGTAGTGATATAATTATTTTTAATATTTTCATAATTATCTTGATTTTTCTCTAAGGTGGGTCAGATTGTTTTTACATCTCTGGCATTAATCAATCAGCTTGCATGGAAATTTAGAGTCAGCTTTGGTTTTAATATTACATTCTTGTGAAATATTAATATTTTTATTAAATCTCCACTACTGCTAGGTGTATTGACTGTTATGGATAGATTGTGAAATGAAAATTGGAATTAGTCTAATGCCTTGTCTTGAAGTACATGACGAATTATAGTGGTTTTCCTCTGTAGCAGGGATGGTGTTACCATGGTGAGAGCTTCTGTTTCCATGACATTTGCTTGCATATTTTGATAGGTCTTCAATTGAAGAAGGGTTCTGTTTCTTGGCAGCCTGGGAAAGTATCATCCTATCTTTTCCCAAAATGTGTTATTCTTTTATCGAAAAATATAATAATTTCCAAGGAATTGTAACAGTGAAGTGCCAAGAAAGAAGATATAGCTTGTTTATTTAAAATTTTTATTTTTGATGAGCAAAATTTTCTTAGCTCTCTTTGTGTAAGGAAGGAGAATATCCTTTTCTGTTTTCTTAATATAAATAAAATATATGTTTTTCCAGTGTATTTTGACAAAATAAACAACTACAGATGATAAATTTGTTATCATTCTCAGCTGGATGTAGGTATATAATGTTAGTGAATAATCAGAAGAATTTGCAAATGATAATATATTGGTGACAGAGAAAGGGAGAACAAATAGAAATAAGGACTTCACAAAATGAAAGAAACTGAATTCCTTGAGAATGAAAATAGAATACAAAATCAGTTCTCATATAAAATATATATATTAAATGCTTAATGAACTAGGGATATTTCTTTTTACTGATAACATTTAATGCTGAAACTTTAGTGATAGATGTTTTTAAGAAATTTTGTTTTATAGTGGTATATTTTTAGTTTTAATTTTTTATTAGGTAATACATGATTCAGAAATCGTAACATGTATTAAAAAATATAGAGGAAATGGGGCTGGAGTGGTAGCTCAGCAGTTTTCAGTGCTTGCCTTGCATGCACAGGGACATGGGTTCAAATCCCAGCACCACATATACAACAGTGTCAGAGCAACGAAAGCCAAATGAAAAACTAAATAAAATTGGTTTTCTCCCCCCCACCACTGTCTCTCTCTGTCTTTAAAAAAAAAAAAAAAAAAAGGAGGAAAATTTCCCTCTCCTATTTCCTCCCTCCGTTTTTTAAAATCTATCCTTTCATGGTTTCTTTATGCATTTATAAGCAAATATAAATATGTTAATAATTCTTATTCCCATTCTTCTTTCTAAAAAACCACATTGTTTTGTACTTTTTTTTTCTTCAAAATTTGTCCATGTACATTTTTAAATGTGTATTTTGTTATTGCTCTGAGTTTAGCTCAGGGGCACAAGAGAATCATAGCAAAAAAAAAAGAAAAAGAAAAAAGAAGAAAGAAATTATTATTGACATCTCCTGTTCCTCATCTTACAACAGTTAAAAATTTTCAAAGGAAACATTTAATAGGACACATTTTGTCAATTTAGAGTGAGAAATGGATTTTTTCTTTTGTTATTAAAGTTCAGAATTGTAGAGTCTCTTTCTATTGGTTGACCAGTTCATGTTGTAAGAGCTAATACGGAAATAGTCTGTAAAATGTACATATTTACACAAATTGTTCTCTCTGTCTCAGACTGTTTTCTGTGTTATTCCCATTCTTCCTTTGAATATTCCATTAAATTTTCCTCCTTAAGGGAATCTAGTCTGATTGGTGAGTTTGACTGTCTCCAAGGCATTTACCACCATTGTTTAAAATTTCTGTTTCACTAGATTGTAAGTAATCATGAAGGCAGAGACTGTGTATGTGTCATTTACAGTGATACTTTTAGTACCTATAAAAGTAGGTTCTCAGGGATGAATATACAGTGCTATTTTACATTAAGCATTCTGAGTGTCTTAGTTCCTTCTTTTTGCTATATTTTCTCTAGGATCTATTTACTGTCATCTTTTTTTTTTTTTTTTAAAGAGGGAGGGATCTTGGCGGGGAGGGGATCAATTTTTATTTAGTTTTTCATGTGACTTTTTTGCTCCTATATACTTCGTCTGTATGTGGTGCTGGGGTTCGAACCCGTGTCCTTGCACATGCCAGGCAAATGCTGTAACCATTGAGCCACCACTGCAGCCTGTCATTTTTTGGACTTAATAATTCTTAGCTAAAAAATTTACAGCCTTTGGGAAACTTCTGTTTTTTAATCATATTTCCCATGCTGTCTTAGCATTCTGAACTAATTGTTTGCCATTTATTGTAACTGTCTGAAATCTCTCATTGTCTGTGCCTCTAGCACAGAAGTTGACACAGACCTGTAGTTGATTGATAAATATTTTTTGGGGGGGGTGTAGTTGGGAGAATGAATGCATGTTTCACACCAGGGGGTGAATTTACTTTGGAGGACATCTGAAGACAGTTTTGGTTATCATTACTGTGGAGGTGGTAGTTGTTGCCACTGGGCATCCCATCAAAGCCAGGGATGCTGTTAAAACCTCCTACAATGGACTGAATAGCCCTCACAATGAAGATTACCTGACCAATATCAGTAATGTTATTGTTGAAGAACCCTTCCTTGGACTTGGATTTCTCATGCTTTCTTCATATTATCTTAGATTAATTAATAGAGTCATAACTTTAAAGAACTTTTGAATTTATTGGAGCAGATAATACCTTAACATTTTTTTCTTTTAAATTATTTTATTTTGTGACTTTTTTACTGTACAAATTGTATATGTGTAAGGTATATAATTTGGTATTGTGAGTTCACAGGGTAAAGTGAGTACCACTTACCAGCTAATTAACATATCAATCACTTCTACATAGTTACTATTTTTGGACCCTTTGACCAACTTCATCCCTTTCCCACCTTCTTCTAGCTCCTGGCAACAACCATCCTACTCTGCTTTCATAAGTTTTACTGTTTTTGATTCCACATGTGAGATCATGCAGTATTTCTTGATCTGTGTTTTTGCTTATTTTGCTGAGCATAATGTCCTCAATGTTTTCATGTGGTAGGGGTTCCTTCTTTTTAAAGGCTGGATAGTTTTTCATTATACATATACTACATTTTCTTCATCTAGTGACACATTGAAGGCCATTTTCATTTCTTGGCAATCATTAGTAATCCTACTGTGAACATGGGAACACAGATATCTCTTAGCAATCCTGTTTTCGTTACATTTGATAGGTCCAGGAGTAGGATTGCTGGATCATATGGTTATGGCTTTATCTTTTAATTTCTTCAATAATCTCCATACTATTTTCCATAGTGTCTGTACTAATTTACATTCTCACTAACAAGATAAAAGGATTGCAGTCCATATCAGTCTACAACATTTGTTATCTCTTGCCTTTTGGTAGTAGCCATCCTAATAGGTGTGATGTGAATTCCCAATGAGGTTTTGATTTACATTACAATGATGATTAGAGATGCTGAACTTTTTCGTATTCTTATAGGTCATCTAAATTTCTTCTTTTGAGAAGTGTCTGTTAAGTCCTTATGCCATGTTTTAATTGGGATATATGTACTTTTAATATTTGGTTGTGATTTGTTTATATATTTTGGATATAATCCCTTATTGGATATATATTTTGCAAATATTTTACCCATTCTGTAGGTTGCCTTTGATTTTATTTTTTTCTTTGCTGTGCAAGAGATTTGTAGTCCCAGTTATTTATTTTTACATTCATTGTCTGTGCATTTAGGGTCATATCCAGAATATTACTGCCAAGGCCACTGTTAAGAGTTTTTCCCTGTTTTCTTGTAGGAGTTTTCCAGTTTCCAGTTTTAGTCTTTAATTTATTTTGAGTTGACTTTTGTGTTATATTGTGAACTATTTTGTCTTTCCATTGGCTCCATTTATTTAAGTATTTTTTGGTACTGGGGATTGAACCTAGGGGTGATTTACCACTGAGATACATCACCAGTTCTTCTTTTTTAAAATTTTGAGACAGAGTCACACTAAGTTGCTGAGGGTCTTGCTAAGATGCTGAGGCTAGCCTGATTCTTGTGATCCTCCCACTCCAGCTTTTGGTTGCTGGGATTACCAGTGTGTACTACTACTCCCAGCCCAATGGCTCAGTTTAATATGGTAGTTAATATATATATATTTTGGGATCTGGAGTGAAATAACCAGGTTTGAATATCTATCCTGTCTGGACACATTACCTGACTTCCTTATTACCTCAGTTTTGTTATCCATGAATTTTCTGAAAATAAAATGACCTAATAACTACTCAGCAACAGAGACTGGTGGAAAATAAATGATAAATGCTATCCATTAAAAATTGTTACTGTGTTTATTATTCTGTGTAAGGGGAATTTGATGGGATAAAACTAGATCAGAAAAATAAGGCTAGTTTTAGAGAGTGGTCTTTGGTTTCCAGGTTGAGAGGCTTGTATTCTATTCAGTAAGCCATCTAACCTGATATAGCCAGGATCAATTATATTTGATAATCAGGGTGCTTATTAGGTTATTGCAGTAGCCTAGATGAAAGAAGAATGAAGATAATTGATGGAATTTGAAGATGATACAGACTGTAAAGATGAGTCAGAAGTTTAGAACCTGCTTGGTTGGGAGATTCATATTAATCAGAAATGAAAATTAGAATGGAGAAGACCTAGTTTTATTTTTTTGTTTGATTCAGTTTTAGAGTTGAAACTTCAGGCTGCCATCAGGAATTTAATGAGGGAGGCCTGTGATGTACTTACTTTTATGTTTGAAAGTGAGAATCTAGATTTCCTTGGGAGAAAAATTAGGACTAGAAATGAAGAGTTGGTAGTAATTTTCATTTTGAATATATTTGGAGTTTTGCAAGAGTGGATTACATATAATGAGTACCAGTAAAATGAATGCAGAGAGCAGATGTGTGAAGAATGTGTATTATTAAAAAGTGCTTCTATTAATTTTCTATCTGTGGTGGCAGTATCATTAGAATTTTTTTTTTTTAGTGTTCTTTAAAATGAAATACTAGAACATCAAGTGATAAAACTAATATGGTGAGGACAGGGATCTTTCTTTGCTACAAATATGAGCCTCTTAAATGTATAGCCTCTTAAATGTGAGCCTATAATGTATATTCAGATGTTATAACTGCATACATTTTACTAGTTGGAAATTATGGAGTAATTCCAACAACTTCAAGATATTTTGGATATCTGCAGTCTAGAAACTTTGTTTCAGGCAAGCAAAATGCTGTTACCGTATTTTTATAAATGAGATAGGTGAAGCCCACACTTTGAACTTGTTTAAAATTATTAAATTGATAGAGGCATGGAGGGCCTAAACATCTCAGCCTCTTTGCTGTTATTACGAATAGGTTTGTTTACTTCAGGGTTTCTCAACTCTGGTACAATAGATATTTTGAGCTGGATAATTCTTTGTTGTGGCTAGTTGTCCTGTGCATTGTAGGATATTTAGCAGCATCCCCAGTCTCTACCCACTAGATGGCAGTAGCACCCCCTTTCCTTACTAGCATTCAAGGAAAAATGACAGGCTATTGCCAAATATTCCCCTGGGGTAAAAACACCCCTTATTGAGAACCATTTCTTTACACAGGGAATATAGCACTTATGCCTCCAGTTGGTTTTCTGCCTCCTTGAGTTTTAGAGAGTTCCATTTGGCATGTGGTGATCCTCTACCTGGAAGCCAGGGTGGTCTCATATTTGGTAAACACTTTGTTAGTATTACTTTTTTTTTTTTTTTTTGCGTGATATTTACATTCATTGCATTTTTTCTTTAAGATGGCAATGGAATATCTTAGATTATATTGAAAATTACATTCAGACACAAATCTATTCCCTGTTGTTTTTAACAAATCACCTGGTAAAATCTGATTTATTTCTATAGAACTAAGTTTTGCATTTATCAGTTAAATATAGTTTTGATAATTATTTTAATCTACATACATGTTGGTGAATTAGTGAAATTAAAATGCATATTACCTAATTAAATACTAGAATACACAGTTTGAAATGATATTTTGTGCTCTTGTTTATAGTTCAACAAGAGTCTATATTTCAAATGTAATGAATCATAATATTTTGTTTTAAAAAGACTTAAATCTGAGCTGGAGTGGAGGCTCAGTGGTAGAGCGCTTGTCTGCCATGCATGAGGACCCAGGTTTGAACCCCAGCACCACATGTACAGCTAAGTTGTCAGAAAAACAAAAACCAAATGAAAAAACAAAGTTGATTTTCTCTCTCTGTTTTTTTTAAATGCTTAAATCTGTATTATAGAATATCTTTGCCCTTATTTGCAAGTTATAAACATGATTACTTAAATAATGATTGGTATAATCTTTCATGAATATTGCTTATTTAACTTATTTCATAATTTCAAATATTCTATTTAAAAATACATTTTAAATATATCAGAGGCAGATATTTTATAGCAAGTCTTAAAATTCTGACTCTTTTTTGTTTTCTTTCTCATCTTTCTTTTTTTTTCCTCTCTCTCTTTTTGTTTTTTTGGACACTGATGATGAACCTAGGGCCTTGCACATACTAGGTGAATGCTCTATCACCGAGCTACATCCCCAGACTCTTATTATTATTTTTTTTTATAAAGTATTGATTGAGCATTTCACTGGTGTTATAGGCACAGGTTGATATAATTTTTACTGAAGTAGAATTTACATTCTAGTTTGTATTTTAGTACATTTTACTCATGGAATCTAGGTTATTGTTGAATCTACATTTAATAATTGAAAACAATAGTATTTAAAAAATACCATTTCCTGAAATTTTTTATCAGATAATTCATTTATTTTCATAAAATTGCTCTAAATTTCATTATACAGGATTGAGTCTTGATTTCTAAAGGAGAGAATATTAATGATATTTAATATTTATTATACAAATAAAATATGTGTTGAAATACTTTTAGAATTTTCTATTGGGGATTTTGCAGTTTTCTGTTACTCTAGTAAGTTAGCTGAGGCCAAGTAGTTTATATTTAATAGAAATTTATTTGACTTACAGTTCTGGAAGTTCATGAGCATAATACCAGCATGTGGTGAAGGCTTTCATGTTGTACTATATCAGTGTGCAGAGGACATTGTGTGGTGAAACAGACTGTGTGCTCTTACTTAAAGTCACCAGAGCTGTTAATGTGGACCCCACCCTAATGACCTCATCTAATCTTAAGTTCCTCCTAATGGTCCCATCTTCAACTACATATGAATTTGGAGTTAGGTTTCTGACATTAGCTTTGTGGGGACACATTCAAATAACATTGCCTGTTATGAGATAATTTTAAACTGTACCATCATTAAATTTTACTACATTTAATCACTTGGATTGTTACTCTCTAAGTGATCCTATACCCATAGACACTTATTTAAATAAATAAGGAACAGAAGTAAATGATGATTTGTCTGTAAGTACAAAATTCCCATGGCAGAGTCTATGAATGGGTAGGGAAGGAGTGAGCATAACCTTTTTTTTTTACATTTTTTTATTTTTTTAAAGAGAGAGGGACAGTGAGAGAAAGAGAAACAATTTTTATTTAGTTTTTCATGTGGCTTTCGTTGCTCTGAAACTTCATTGTATACGTGGTGCTGGGGTTTGAACTCCTGTCCTTGTGTATGCCAGCCTAGCTCCCAGTAACCTCTGAGCCACGGCTCCAGCCCCCAGGAACGTAACCTTTTTAAAGGTATATAGGTCATTATTTCTTTTTCAGCCCATTCTTCCTTATTGACACTTCTTTCTCCCTGATTCTTTTTGAACACTTACATTACCATATGAGTCACTTTACTAAAAGGTTTGTAATATTTCTGTTAAATATGCTTTATTAAGAAAATGATTATATTTTATCAGACTTTTTAATAATAGATTAATTTATTAATCTATTAATTTTTCTTTTATTAATCTATTAATAATAGATTAATAAAAGGAAACTTTTACAGTTTTCACATTTAAAAAATTTTAAATTAAAGGAGGTCTAGAGGAATTTATTTGTGACCACCCGGAAGTATATATGTTACCTAATGAATCTCTCATGGCAAATACATGGATGGAAATTTCTGCTGAAAAATTATGTATCTTATTTTATATTCATTCATGTTTAAACATAAGACCTAGGGGAGCATAATGTATATTATGTTGTTAAATGTGCTGTATAAAATAGTGTAGCAAAACTTAAGTTATATTTCATTGTCATGTGGACCTCTCTTTATAATTAGTGAGGTTATGACTAGGGTTTTTGCAGTTTTTCTCAAATTTATAAAAGTCTGTTAGAAAGCTTTGATTTTCATAAAGATAATATTAATGAGGACACTCAGCAGCTTTTTCTTTTTTATCATAATATGCCTTAGTTCTCCATAATGTCCTTGCTGAGTTGATACATTTACTTTTCCATTAGGAGATCCTACATTTTTTCTACATTTGTGTTTTTATTCAATTTACTTCATGCTGTTCATACTCCCCAGAACTATATACAAAGTCATATAGTCCTAATCAAAATATTAGTAGCATTTTTCATAAAACTAGAAAAAAACCATTCTACAATTTATATGGAACTACAAAAAATCTCGAATAGTCAAGTCAGTTTTGAGAAAGAATAACAGAATTAGAGGCATCACACTTACTGATTTCAAATATATTGCCAATCTCTATTAATCAGAACAGTTTGGTCCTGATGTAAAAACAGACATATAGGCCAATGACCAGAATAGAGAACCCAGAAATAAACCCAAGCATATATGGTCAATATGGTTGTTTTTACTGAGATTGAACCCAAGTCTTCTTACAAGTGCATCATATCCTCCTTTGAGTTATATTTCCAGCCCCAAGTAAACTTAATTTTTGATAAGAACATAAGAATTTACTATGGAGAAAAAAAATAATTTCTTTAGTAAATGGTATTGAGAAAATCGAATATCCACGTATAAAAGAATGAAATTGGACTCTTACTTACCATAGGCCATATGAAAAAATCAACTAAAAATAAACACCAACATGTAAGACCTGAAACTGTAAAACTAGTGGAAAACATAGTCTTGACAATGATTTTTTGAATACCACATGACAAAGCTCAAGTAACAGTAGAAAAAATTAGGCAAGTGGACTTAACTACAAACTAAAAAGCTTCTGCGCCACAAGGGAAACAACAAAATGAAAAGGCTGCCGATCATGGGAGAAAATATTTGCAAATTATGTATCTGGTAAGGGGTTAGTATCAACTATACAGTATAAGGAACTTACACTATTCAATAATAAACAACCTAATAAATAAAATCCTTTAAGTAACCCAATTAAAAAAGGAGAAAAAGACCTCTCAAAGAAACCATAAAACTGGGCAGTAGATAAATGCAAATCAAAGCCAGAATGAGATATCATTTCATACTTATTTTGATGACTATTGTCCCAAAGACAAGAGATAACAAGTGTTGACAAAGATGTGGAGAAAAGGGAGCCCGCACACACTGTTGGTAGAAATGTGAATTTATAACCATGATGGGAAGCAGTGTGGATATTTTGTGAAAAATTAAAAATAGAGCTGCCATATGACCCAGTAATCCCTCTTCTGGGTATGTATCAAAGGAAATGAAATTAATACCTTATAAAAGATATATTTGTTACCATGTCCATTGCAGCATTACTTACAATAACCAAGTTAGAGACTAACTCAATGTCCTTTAGTGGGTGAATGGATAAAGAAATTGTGATAAATACATAAAATAGAACATTATTCAGGATTAAAAACCAAGACCCTGCCATTTATGACAGCTGGATGGAACCCGAGGTCATTTGCTATGTGAAATATGTCCAGCATAGAAAGCAAAACTCTGCATGATCTCACTTATCTATGGAATCTTAAAAAGTTAATTACATAGAATCTATGTGGAACAGTGATTATAACAGGCCAGAGATGAGGGATTGGAGAACAAAGTTGCAATTATGTAGGATGAAAAAGCCTGAAGATCTAATGTATGGGACAACATCCATAGTTAATAATCTTGCGTTGTATACTGGAAATTTGCTGAAGAAGTAGATCTCACATACTCTTTTATACACACACAGATGCTAATTATGTGAGGAAATGGATATGTTAATTTGCTTGACTGTAACAGTTTTACTATATCAAAATATCATGTTGTGTGCCTTAATGTTTACAATTGAAACCATTCAGGTAAGTTTTGATTGTGTTGAATAAATACATTCCAGTTAGGTTAGCCATAAACTGAATATATAAATATATCATTGGTATGATTTATTCATGTTAACATTTTTATATACATTAGAAATAAATAATAACATAATATTCACATTTATTTAAAAACTATTTTTTAGTAGTGTATTTAACTACATAGGCAGTGTTGTAAAACTATCTCTACATTTTCTTTCCAAAACTTTTAATCCCATAAAACAGGAATTCTGAAACCACTAAGCAAAGACTCTCCTCCTTACCTCTGCCCTTGATGGCCTCTAATCCACTTTCTATTAATATGATTTTGCCTAATTTAGATAGTTCATATAGGTAGAATAGTACCAGTAGTTCTATTGTGTTTATTTTACCTAGCATACTGCTGCTAAGGTTCATACATTTTGTAGTATGTGTCAGAACTTCATTCTGTTTTATGGCCGAATAATAATAGTCCAGTATATGTGTATACTCCTTTTTGTTTAGTATATACTCCTTTTTGTTTAGTCTTCTGTTGTTAGAAACATTAGTTATTTCCACTGTTTGACTTTTGTGAATAATGCTGCAATTAACATTGACATAGGAGAATCTGTTTGAGAAACTTTTCCGTTTTGTTAGAGTGGAACTGCACCTGGGAGTGGAGCTGTAGTGTCATATGGTACTGCAGTGTCAGGTGGTAATTCTATGTTTAGTTTTTTAGGAATTGTCAAGCTGTTGTTTATAGTGGCTGCACCATTTTGCATTTCTTTTTTTTAATGGGGGGATACAAATTTATTTATTCAACTAACATTTATTATTAATTTACAATGTTCCAAGAATAGGCACAGTTATACAAATACAGATGCTTCTTGACTTATGATCTTTCTTTTTATATTTTTTTTTATTAAAGAGAGATTGAGAGTGTGAGAGAGAGACAGAGAGAGTCAGTTTTTACTGAGTTTTTCACATGGCTTTTGTTGCTCTGACGCTTAGTTGTATACGTAGGTGCTGGGGTTTTAACCTGTGTATTTGTGCATGCCGGGCAAGCACTGTAACCGCCAAGCCACCACTCTAGGCATGATCTTTCTTTTTAAAAAAAAATTACAAATTTTTTGACCTTGAGTTTGCCAGCATGCTCTCTTGCACTCGCTCTCTCTCTCTCCCTCTCTTTCTCATTATCAGTCTTTTTAAATTTTTTTGCCCATCTGTTGGGGGAAAGCAATTCCTATTTTGCAGATGAGGAAACTGAAGATTAAAAAGCTTAAAGACTTTTCTCACATAACAGTAAGTGGCTGAGCCGTGATTTGGCTTCTGGCTCTGGAGACGAAGCAGTAAAGCTATACACTGTGCTAATGTCCAGGGAAGGCCTGGTCACCTGAGGACCTTGAGATGCTGGCAGATGGGTGGTGGTCTCCTGCTCTTCCGGATTACCTATATATTTTTCCAAGAGCAAGTCACTCATTTTTGCCTCACAATCTCCTTAGTTCTGTAGCCTTTAGCAGTCTTTATCCATCCTTCCTTTCTTCCTTCCTTTCTTCCTTCCTTCCTTCCTTCCTTCCTTTTTAAAAAAATTTTATTGAGGAGTTGTATTGTACAATCATAAATGCATATGTAATAACAATATGATATGCCCCTGCTCCTAATCTAGAATCACCCCCACTTTACCCAGACCCCAATCTTTTGACTCTTCTGTATTTCTCCCTTACAATTGATATAAATGTTTAGATTGTGAATTTTCCAGAATTAAATGATTGCATAAGTCATATTTGCATTCTCAGGGGGATAAAAAGTATGCCACATTGTTGATTGCCTCCCTAGATCCCTCCCTATCCTCCCCACCCCCCACATATCTATGGTTTCCCTAGATTATGTGTTTCTTAGACTTTGGTGAGGTCTAGTACATGAGCTTGACCTTTCACCTAAGCATGGGTTTTGCTCTGGCTTCCACAAATGAGGGAAAACATTTCACCCTTAAATCTCTGGGTTTGACTAACTTCATTAGCATGATTTCTTCCATAGCCATCCATTTACTTTAAAAGGCCACAATATCATTGTTTCTAATAACTAAGTAGAACTCCCCTGTATATATGTACCACAGCTTTTGGACCCATTCGTCCAGTGAGGGGCATCTGGGTTCATTCCATAATTTAACTATTGTAAATTGAGTTGCTGTGAATATAATTTTTTGCTGTGTGACTGTAATATGCTGATTCTAACTATTCTGGGAAAATACCTGGAAGAGTGATAGCTGGGTTATACGGTGGTTCCCTTCCTAATTTTTTGAGGAGTCTTTACTCTGCTTTTCAGAGCAGTGGTACCAGTCGGCAGTTCTACCAACAGTATGGTTGTGTTCCTATCTCCCCACAACTCCTCCAGCATCTGTTATTGTTTATATTCTTCATCTTTGCCAATCTGACTGGAGTGAGGTGAAATCTTAATGTAGTTTTGATTTGTATTTCTCTGATTACTAATGATTTAGAGCACTTTCTCATGTATTCATTGGCTTTCATGAGCACTGTCTCTTGAAGATAGTATTCTTTCCTCATTGAATGGACTTGGTGCCCTTGTAAAACACCAGTTGCCTATGGTTGTATGTGTTTATTTCTGTACCTTTGATCCTATTCCATTGTTTTTTTGTCTCTCCTTTTGCCTGTACCACGTTGTTTTGATTACTATAGTTTTGTGGTAGGTTTTGTAAGTAGAAAGTTTGAGTCCTCTAAGTTTGTTTGTTTGTTTTCTTTTTAAAAAGATCATTTCAGTTCTTAGGGATTCCTTGAAATTCCATATGAATATGAAGATGGGGTTTTCCATTTTTATGAAAAATGTTGGAAATTTTTTATAGGAATTGCATATTCTCTGTAGTTTGCTCTGAGTAGTATTGATATCTTAGCATTAGTATGTCTTCCTATCCATGAATATATGATTTCTTTCCATTTTTACTTTTCCCCCTCTTATCAGTGTTTTAAAGTTTTCTGGGATGTAGATCTTTCACTTCCTTAGTTGAATTTATTCCTACGTATTTTGTCGTTTTAGATGCTATTGTCAGTTCTTAATTTTCATTTTGGATTTTTGTTGCTGGTGTATAGAAACAAAGCTAAGTTTTTACACGACTCATATCACCAAAAATATTCATTGATATGTATTTAACAAAGACCTGTATACTGAAAATTGCATAACATTGCTGAAGTTCATTTAAAGAGACTTAAATAAGGGCAGATATTTTCAGAATTTATTAATCATAAGATTCACTGTTAAGATGCCATTTGTCCCCTAATTTATTGATTTAGTGCAATCCTGATTAAATTCCCAATAGGCTTATTTTTCATAGAAAATGCTAAGCTGCGTTTAAAATTTGTGTGGAAAGAGAAATGTCACATTCAAAAATGTTTTGAGAAAGAAGAAAAAATTTTGAGGACGTAGACAACCTGTTTTCAAAATTTATAAGTTGAGACTGTGCTATTAGCAGAAAGAAAGGTATATATGTCAATGCCACAGATTAGTGAGGACAGAAATATACTTATTTCTTTAACAACTGATTTTTGACAAAGGCACCAAGTCAATTCAATGTGGAGAAGACAATCTTTTCAACAAATGGTGCTATATTGATTTAATATTCATCTGCCAAATAGTGAACTTAGGCCCTTACATCACACCATATAAATAAGGAAACTTGAAATGAATCATCTACCTAAAAATAAGAGTTAAAACTATGAGAGTTTTCTAAGAAAATGTAGTGGAAAATTCTAGTGACTTTAGGTTGGGAACAGATTCCTTCAACAGGACACAAAAATACAAATTATGTAATTTAAAAATGGCTAATTTTGACCTCACTAAAATAAAAAATATATTTTTCTTTTCAAAAGAAATTGTTAAGGAAATGAACAGGGAATCCAAAGATCAGTAGAAAATATTTGTATTACATGTATATGAAACCAAAGTTATTTGTCAAAACGCATAAACAACTTTTTCAAGATAATCATGAAACAAATAGTTCCATAAATAAAGATTTGAACACTTTGCAAAAGTATATATGTACCATAAATAAGTAAATGAAAAGATCTTCATCTTTTCTTGTTAGAGAAATACAGATTATTAAAATGGTTAAAATCGAAAAGCCTGACAATGCCTAGTCCTAAGGTCGATGTGGAACAGATGGACCAACATATATTGCTGGTGGGAATGAAAAATGGTACAGCCTTGTTAGAAAATAGTTTGATTATTATTATATTTTTTACAAAATTAAACATGCATTTACTATGTGAAACTGTCATTCTATCCTTCTTGGTATTTATCTAGGAGTTATTAAAATGTATATATAAATGATGAGAAGCATCATTCATGATAGGCAAAAATTGTAAACAACCCAGTATCCATCAAATTGTAAATGCACTGGTATGTGTATACAATGGAATTCTAGTCAGCAATAAAAACGGAACAATATACTAGTATATTACTAGCATAGCTGTAATCTCAGAAACCTTGTGTTAAGTGTTGTAATGTATTGTAGAAGAGCTGTACAACTGTAGTGATAGCAGAGTGTTGTTACCAAAAATTAAGAAGGAATAGACTCTAAATGACAGGATGAAATTTTGGATCATTGAAATTTTCCATATTATGATTTTGGTGATAGTTATATGGCCATATCTATTTGTCAAATTTCATTAGCTGATTTTGCTCTTTGTAATTTATTCCTCAGTAAATATGGATAAGGAAAAGATCAGTTTTTTAAAAAAACTTATCAAACTTTTTTTAAGTCATTGGAAGATTGTATTGAAGAACTGGCTTTATTTTTCTGGGGCTTTCATCAACAACGGTCTGCATCTTTGGTAGGAAAAGGAAAAGGGCCATCAAAAAAGAGGGTGATCTCTAGTCTCATTTGTTGGTAGGAGCTAAAAGTAATTATATGCAGAAATGAAGTAATTTTGAGGGGTGGAGAGGTGGCTTCGTAGTAAAATGCTTGCCTGGCATGTGCAAGAACCCGGTTTTGAATCCCTGCAACACGTACGTATACAACTAACTGTTGGAAAAACAAAAAACAGTTGGAAAAAATAAAATTGATTCTCTCTTAAAAGCAATTTTATTTATTAATAAAAGTAATGTTGCATTTAATAAACTCAGTCTTTGAATTTTAGCTTCTTACTAATTATTATCATCATCTTGATTCATTTTAGAAATATAAGCCTGGTCGATGTGATGATATTTTGAAATGGAAGCCTCCCAGTCTGAATTCTGTAGATTTTCGCCTAAAGATAACAAGAATGGGAGGAGAAGGGTAAGTATTCCTCTCCCATATACTTTCCCCCATCTGTGATTTTTACATGATATAATGATCTGTCTTAAAGCTTCCCTATTTCTAGTGTATTTTACAATATGCTAAAAAATAATTTAAAATATTTTATAATATAGTTTACATGTAATTCTATGTTATTTTCACTTGTTATGCATTCCTTTGACCTATAGCAGCTAACACTTTGTAGCAGCCTTTAAATTTTTTCTTAATTTTGGCCTTAAAGTCCTTTTTTATTTTAAATAGCTACCAGTAATATTAAAAATAAACTTCCTTAACTTGTAAAAGTGAAAGTAGAAATTACTAAAAATAATTGTACCAAATGCATTATAAATGTAAGAAATGGTCCTAGGCATTAAAAAGAGATGTATTAAAATAAGTATTTTTCTACTTAGGAGGGTATTAGTTCATATTTGCATATGTACAGCAAACATTTATTCATACTTTATTAGGGTAAGGTTTTCATTGTTGACATTAAGATTTTTTTATGATGTTCATTAGGTGTTAATGTTTTCATTTATTAGAATGCTTCCTTTATGACTACAGGTTACTATTTTAAAATAAAAGATACTTTAACATAAACATGTTCATTGTATTTTCAGAGCCTTTTATTTTGCTTTCTTCTACAGATTTTTAAGACACCTAAGAAAATACCACAAAATAAGAAATGCTTAATCATAATGAGAAATCATAAAAAAGTAAATATGGTAACAGTAGCAAAGAGATTAAAGTTTACCAATGCAGGGCATGAAATTCGTTTTACCTGTCAAATATAAAACGAAGATGTACCTTTTGTAGATAGTGAAAGGATATGTTATCTTTTACAGGAATTCAGATCCATAAGATTAACATTGTCTCTTAAGAGCATAAATTCTCAAAAAAAGGGGCTCTGTGCAATCCTAAGAAAGGAATATGGATATTAGTTTTCCAAAAATAGGACATTTAATATTTTATATGCTTAAATGTTTAGAACTTAATTTGCCATTGGAACTTAATGGTTAAAAAACAAAAATGCAAGAGAATAGTTTTCTGGGTCCCCTGAATAGGTATTTTGCTCTCTTGAGCTGTTTTTTGTTTTTGTTTTTGTTTTTTTTAAAGAGACAGTAGAGAAAAAAGAATCAATTTTCTTAATTTTTTCATCTAGCCTTTGTTTTTTCTGACACGTAATTGTATATGTGGTGCTGGGGTTTGAACCTGTGTCCTCACGTATGCTTGTCAAGTGCTTGAACTGTGCCGAGCACTCCAGTCCCTCTTGATCTTTTTGTAATCCAGGGATAGATAATTTTAGACTGTTGATCAGAATGGGTGGAATATACATTCATACATAAATGTATGAATGTTTTTTGGGGAAGTTTCCAAAATAGTTTCTTTTACCTAAATGTTGATAAATATTGATTTGTGGTGAATTCAAGATTATTCTTCCTGACCAAGTGTATGGTGTACAGATATTCTGGATTACCAGTTAAGTGTGGAAACTATGTATCAGAATCATGCAAGCTGGTATAAGCTTGAGAAGTTCTCTGGACGTTTTTAAATAGAAGACTACCTCTTATTACCTGTTTCTGTGCCTTAGGTTCTTCATCAATAAAATAGAAATTGGGCCTATAAGACTTTTCTGAGGATTAAATAGGTAAAATATCTAGAACAGAGCCTGGCACATGATAAACGTGTCATTGTTTGCTATTATTTTTGTGTTATTAAATAGATTTAAAAGTTGTATTATTGAAATAGATTTAAAAGTCCACATTCCTTTCTTGTCACTCCTACAGTTTTACCTCTTACATGGTGCACCATGTAAGTCCAATTTTCTATGTGAACAATTTCCTATTTGATTCTGATCTTTGTTAATTTTTCACTTTTAAAAATGCATGTGTCTTTCATTTGTGTAATTAATAATAAATTATAAAAAGAGACCATTGTCTCTGAAAAAGACAATAACAAATGGTGATGAGAATATGGGGAAATAGAAACCCTCAGACATTGATATTAAGACTGTAAATTGGTGTAGCCATTCATGCAGTTTGGTGGTTCCTCAAAATGGTATAGACAAGAACTTATACATCAGTCTTAGTAACATTATTCATAGTAGTCAAAAGTGCAAATAACTTGTATATCTGCCAGCTGACAAATGGATTAATGTGCAGACAAAATAGCTCTTGTATCCACCATACTAGCGTAGTAGATCTTCTTAAGCAAAGGGGCTCTGGAATTATATCACTTGTATTTCAATTCCAGTTCTGTAGCTCTTTGTACTCAAGTTACTTAGTCTCTCTATTGCTTGTATTTCTGTAGTTCTACAGAGTGTGAATAATTGTAGTGCCTACCTTTTGTTGGAATTTAATTAAGTAATTCATGTGAAATGTTTAGATTGTTGCATATTTCATAATAAATATTAAATACATATTTGTTACTATTAATTTTAAAATGATCACTGCCCCTGTAGATTATATTATGGCAGAGAACAGAAAAGCCATAGACTGTGGTTGTGAGATATGTTGTTGGTCATGCCAAGCAAAGGCAAATATCTTCTGATAGCACTTCAGATTAGAATTGAAACAAAAATATTTGCTATTTTGTGATTGTATATAACCACAGAGGCTTTATTTATTTGCTTCATTAAAGATAGCACATCTGGAGTAGCAGCTGTAGTTGGTATAACAACCTGATTAAATTCATGATAATTCATCATAATTCTAAGTGTTTGGTGGTACTTATCTCTTCAGTTCCGTTGGGGCTGTGTTATTGCTTTTGGTTTATTTTTCTGGGGGGGATGTTAAGTTGTGGCGACTTTCATTGGGCTTTTCTTAATAATGACTCTTACTTCATGGGGCAGAGAACTAATGTGGAAATTCTTCCAGTTGCCAAGTATTTCTTCCCAGTTATACATTCAGTAACTGGAAAATAGGAAAGATTGTGTTTGTGGAAGTGCTTGCCCACTTAAATTTGTTTTCTTAATATCTTTAAATTTATTTTAACTGATCATAAAAATATAAAATTGTACTTATTTATAGGTATCATGTGATGTTATAATAAATGTTACATTGTGTAACGTTTAAATCAGATAAAACATCTGTTCCTTCAAACGTTTCTTTATGGTGCAACAGTTCAAAGTCTTCTCTTCTAGCTTTTAGAAATACACACTGTATTATTGTTATTTGTAGTCACTCTTATCTGCCAGAACTGTACCAGAATTTCTTACTCCTAGGTAAATGTAATTTAGTTCCCCTTGATCAACCTGCCTTCATCTTCTTCACTCTCCCTAGTTTTTGGTAACCAGCCTTCTACTCTCAACTTTTACAAGATTAAGTTTTTTATTTTTTAATTTTTTTTAATATTGTGGGCTCCTATAATACTTGTCTTTCTGTGCCTGGCTTGATTCACTTAACATAATGATTCTAGTTCTATCATGTTGTTGCAAGTGACAGAATTTCATTCCTCAGCCAGAAAAGCACATTTATTGTCCAAATATTCTAAGTTTTCTATTTAATTGATGGATCTTGAGGGTCTTTTGGGTCCCTCACAATTAGTGCCTGTTTAAAGTGAGTGTCTCATGAAGTGAGTGGTGTAGGCATTCCTTTTTTCCAGTGCATAGTCACCCTAGTAAATGCTGCCAGTCCTCTGAAAAATAGTTGGAAGATTTACAGTAAGGGTCAGCACTTTTTTTTTTTTAACCTGAAAAGGGCCAATAGTGAATATTTTAGATTTTGTGGTTCATTATAGTCTCAGTCTCAACCACTCCATTGTGCCATTGTAATGCAAAATTAAACATAGCCAGTATGTGTGTGAATGAACATGACTGTATTACAATCAAGTTTTATTTACAATAGCATGTTTTGGGTCTGAGGATTGTAGATTTACCAACTCCAGTTTACAGTACACACTTGTGATTGTGTTGTAGTGTTCTTCTTCAAGGGATATCTGGCTCCCTTCTTTCAAGGAATTCGTGTTTGTTATCCAGTTCTGTTCATTTGACAGTGAGAAATGCTAGCTTTCTAAAAGTGCAGTGGAAAATGTAGAATGAAATTAACTGGCTCTGCTTTACTTGCTATTGAAAAAAGTACTCTTACTCTGCTAACTAGAATATATATTTTTTCCTTTTGTTTAGATTTACTTAAAATAGTGATTGTTTTTCATGCTTATTTGAACTAGTGTTATTATTATTAATCGAGAAAGGACAGTGAGAGAGAGAGACAGAGAAAGAGAGAATTAATTTTATTTAGTTTTTCATGTGACTTTTGTTGCTCTGATACTTCGTTGTATATGTGGTGCTGGAGTTTGAACCTGCATACTTGCGTATGCCAGGCAAGTGCTGTAACTGCTGAGCCACCACTCCAGCCCCTAGTGTTATTATTTTTAAAAAGGAAATTATAGTGCTAAATATTGAGAATGTTGAAAAAAATGTTCTTATATAAAAAAGGATTAAGCCAACAAGAATATAGCTAATCAACTGCTTAGGGGGAAATATCTTACTACTTTGCTCAGCAAATCTTTGCTCACCAGAGCCCTTACCTCTTCTATTTTGAAATGGAATGCTTAACTTTTTTATTTATATTTCATTTAAAAATTATTTTGAAGAACTGAATTGGAGATAAAATCAAAATAATATTAATACATAATATGCTTAGTGACTAAGCTGTTCGGCATATGGCATATATTCATTTTTATGCATAACAAGGGGTATTTTCATCTTTAGCAAATGCCTCATAGTAACTTCTTAATTATTTGAAAATAGTCTCATCTCCCAAGCATTTTTTTTAAAAAGACTAATGCTTCCTTGGCTTTAAGTCTCTGAATATTCTTGGTTATTTTTATTTCTGATGTGCCCTGGGAAAGGAAAAGGAGGGTCTGTGGCTGACTTTAGTTCCTCAGTCTGGATATGTCTTAGATATTGTTGATTCCTGTTGACTCTTTTGTTTTATCCTCCCTACTTCTATCAGAAAATCATTTCCAGGCCACCTACTCTAAAAGCCAATATCATAACTAAAGTGATTATAAGTAACTAGTAGGAGAAAAGGCGAATGTGGTTTTTAAGCATCTGCTTCTGTTATTTTCACTTGTTAAATTATTAAAGAGAAATTGATATTTCTTTGTTCATCATTTGTATCTGTAAAAAATTTCATATTTTAGCACTGTTCTTTACATTGAGAACCTTTTGCTCATGTTGTTTGTTCTCAAAAGCATGTTTTTCCTTAATTGCAATTTCTTAATTTACCTTTTGCTTTTGTTCTGCAAATCTTGTTACCTCCTAGATATCTCTGTGGAATCTTATATAGATTAAATGCTAATTAAGTTCTTACTTCACATGGAAAGTGATGGTGGGGGAGAAACTTATCTAGATAACTTAGGAAAACAGTATTTGTAGACCCACTTGAGGGATGGGATGGGAAGAATTGAAAAATTTTGAACTGTGTTAGTAAGTTTGTTTTTTACAGTGTTATAGGTATGAAAACTATAAACTATTTTAGAAGTGTTACGGGTTTGAGCAAATGAGTGTGGATATTGTTGAGCATCAGGGTTTGCAGTGAGGAAGGAAAAGATACACATATGAGATGGAAGAATGCAGTGAGGAACCCTGTAGGATGGATTAGAATTTTTAAATTATTGAATATATGCATGGACATATACATACATACATACATATATGTGTACACATATATGTGTGTACTTGAGTACATATAAATGTATGGATTTGTTTACATAGTGGGTGATACATTTAACATATTCCCTCTGTCCACAAAGATCCAGATGCAAAGATACCTAGTAATGAGTACATCTGTCACCTAAAATATTGGTGTCTAATACCATTCATCACTAAGAAGAACCAGATGACCTCAGAGAAATGACTTATTTTTAAGGCTGGGTAGAAAGGAGGATGCAAAATAATCATAGAGATCTTATTACCCCCTTAAAAAAATATAATAATAAAAAAGAACCTGTCAGAAGGATAGAGTACTGGAAGGGGCCATACTTGAAGGAGCTTGAAGAACTCCCTGGTCAAATCTGTGATGATGTGAGCACCAAAAGGACTGTAAAAGGATCATAAATTGTGGTAAAAATAGGAATCTGTGAGCCCATAGTGATGGTAAATAAGAAGTGGTTTTACTTTTAGGAGAACGCTGATTGGTAAATATGGAAGGAATCTTGGGAAAATCACTTTGCCACCATCAAAGATTGGTTTCAAGCAAAAATAGTCAATGGATACCAAGACTAGGAGAGAATTTTTTTTTCCTGAGAAATGGAATGTTTTCTTGGTTTTAAAATAATTTTCTGTGGAGTTCTTGTAATCTACAAGGGGAAAAAATAGTAATTACACAGTTACTGACTGGTTTATCTAAGTTAACATTAGAAGTGAGAACATAATGAACATTGTATGTGTCAGTTACCTAGATTCCAACTGTAGCTTGAATTAATAATGAGGAAATAAAAAGATCCCATATGAGGAATATTCTGTTTTTTTTTAAAGGGACCTATGTTATGTAAATATGTCAGGGTCATAAAGCAAAGAAATCTGAGAAATGTCCACATATAATGTTGCATACAATTTTAGGAGGTCAGCTACTACTTGGAGCAATAGGTATTTTTTCATAAAAAGATATAATATCTGAGAGACAACTAAAGTGTATTCAGTGAGTATTTTCTAAATTGAATTTCTGAATCACAATTATCACAGCACTGTTTTAAAATTATTTTTGGTATTTTCTTATCAAACAGGCTTTTAATTATTATAGAACAATTCACAAACATTTCGGCCAAATATTAATCACTTAAGGGCTTTTTGATTTCTTCCCCCTTATGAAGAGGGAGCATCTTGACCTTTTAAATGATGCATGCAGTATGGAGGCAAGAGTATTAAGTGAGAAAAAGAATTTGAGATATAATAGAGAAAAATATGTTTTGGAATCTTTAAAAATAATATTGAAGTCTTAAATCATTTAAATATTTGTCTGATGTTTAGCATAGTGGAAAAAGGATGTTTATATTGACAAACGGAGACCATCTAAGTCTGTTTACTTAAACATATAAAGATAGGCATAAAAGTTGCTTTTTTGGAGCATGAGAATTCTAAAAGGAAATTAGATTTAACTTGTGATAGGTGGGTATACTTTTGTGATTGGCTCATCAGATTTTAAATATTGTTGAAATCCTGTGATATAACTTGGAAATATGTCTTTATATTTTCACCCAGATATATTTTGTTACTATTTGTGATTTGTTTTTATTATTATTGAATTTTAATTGAAAGTCTAGTTTGTAAAATTTATTTTTAAAAATTTTTGTTAATCCTATCTTTATTATCATGTGTTAACTTTCCTAAATGTTCTTTGCACATATCAATTGCAATAATTGTGTTTCTGCTGTTCAAGGAATATAATATTTCTTTGTATTTATTAAATTGAGCGTTTTATTATATTAGTCATTTTCTTTATTCCCTTTGCTAATTCCCTGTAAGAGATATTTGAAGCCTTATACTGTAATCAAGTTCTCTTTGTATATGCAATGCCTTTGTATTCAGATGTTATATTGTTTGGTTTGCAACAATTTACAATATATATTTCTGTCTCCAAATCAGTTTTTTATTTTTATATTATTACTTCTTTATTATTTATCTTGCCTGTAACCCTAAATTCCCCCTAATCTGATATATTGCCTCTTCTGCTTGTTTGGTTTTTTTCCTTCTTGAATTGTTGGGTATTTTTTTGCTCATACTTTCATCTCTAGCCTTTTTGTTTCACTTTGGTAGGTAATGACCAAAACTGTCAGCCTAAGATTCCTGGGCTTCAGGGCATAGCAAATACTTGATCATACATCTTCAGGGACCAGTTTACACTTACTGTGCAACTCTGTTTGATGGATGACTGATCCTTTTTATGAAATCATTTGGTAATAGAACAATGTGATATAGTGAATATTCATTGGTAAATCTGGAATATAGCTTGCTAAAGACCGTTTTTTAGAAATTAAAAAATTTTTCTAAGGTTTTATTCTGAGGATAAAGGAAACATGAAAAGCAAGTAAACTTCTCTCTTTCTATATTCCAGCTAGCGTTTCCCATGACTTTCACTCTGTACAGTTTTCTCCATATTGCCAGCTCTTAGTCCCAAATCAACAAACAAGAAGAAACCTCAAAGGTCTTAGTTCCCTGACTTTTCCTGATCTGATAACCGATTTAGGGGACCCTCTAGATGTCTTTTTTAAAAAAATTTTTTAAAGAGAAAGGGACAGTGAGAGAGAGAGAGAGAGAGAGAGAGAGAGAAAGAGAGAAGCAGTTTTTATTTAGTTTTTCATGTGGCCTTCGTTGCTCTAAGACTTCGTTATATACGTGGGTGCTGGGGTTTGAACTTGCGTACTCACACCTGCCAGGCAAGCGCTCTAACAGCCAAGCCACCGCTCCAGCCCCCTGTATATGTCTTTTTAAAAGGTAATGATAAAGTATAATTTATTTATTGTCAGTGTATTAATTTTTTTCCAGTATCAAACCTAATCCTTCCTTTGAAAAGTTCTGTTAAAGTATGTGCTTGAAAATATAGTTGGTCTTATTTAACTCAACCTGTAGCTTCTCGTCTTTTAGTAAGAGAGTTTAGTCCATTTACAGATAGCATAATGAAGTATGTTACTCTGTTTCTTACACTTTATATTTATTATTTATTTTCCCTGCTTTAATTTTCCTTTAAAAATTGTTTCTGTATAATTACATTGTTGTTAATTGTATCTTCCTCCTTATTAACTTGAAACTTATATTACCTTTCCTTTTTATTTTTGGTTACCTTTTCTTTCCACTTACCAATGATCTGATATATTTGTCTGTTATTTGAAAGTAAAATTCTTTTTTTTTTAGAGAGAGAGAATCCATTTTATTCATTTATTTATGTATTTATCTATTTTTAGAGAGAGACAAACAATTTTATTTATTTATTCATCTGGCCTTTGTTTCTCTGACACTTAGTTGAGTATGTGGGCTGGGGTTTAAACCCAGGTCCTTGTGCATGCCAGGCAAATGCACCAACCACTGAGCAACACTGCTCCCGCCCCTTGAATGTAAAAATCTAACTCTTTCACCTACAAACATACTCTTTTTACTGTCCCTTCATTATATAAGAATCTTTGAATGCTTTCTAATACTTTATCTTACTGTCTTTTTCCTGATAAAATTTTGCAATGTTTTTATTAATCTTAATACTTCTTCTCTCTAGATCTTGTTGGAATCTGTTTTGGGATATTTTCCTTAACTTAATCCCTACAGTTAACAACTGAAAAATCTTGGTAGTTTTCCTTTAGGCTGTTTTGTTTTACTTTTGTTTTATTATTTAGAATTTCTCTTAGAGCCAGGCATGTGACTCTTATTTCAAGAATCTTTTTTTTTTCAGTCTTGTACATTTCCAATCAACTTATGATTATCCAATGCAAATTTAGTAACATTTATATTTTACGAGATTGATTACCTACCTTTCCTTCATTTCATTTCCTTCAGTTTCCTTCTCTTATCCAGGTTTATTTATTCTTTTGAGTACTGTTCTTAGAAGGGAATATATAGTTTATTAATTTGAAGTCTTGCATATCTGCAAGTATTTTTCTTTTACTTGGCAGGTTAATCAAGCCTTACTTTGATACAGAATTCTTGAGGTGTACTTCTTTTCTTTGTCTTTGCTTTTTGACTTCTTTATGGGTTACCGTGTTCTTATTTTCTTTATTGGCTCACTGGGGCTCAACCCTAGTTGTTAAGATGCGCTCATTGGTAGCAATCCACTATAGAAAGAAGAATATGAGTTCTTTATTTTGTTGGATCAATTATGTCCTCAACTCTGTACCAGCTCCCCCAGAAGACCTCGCTTGAAACCCTAACACCTGGTGCTTGGGGTCAGTGTTAATTTTATCTCCAGTGGGTTTTTTTTTTTTTTAAGAGAGAAGGACTGAGAGAGAGAGAGAGAGAGAGAGAATCAATTTTTATTGAGTTTTTCACATGGCTTTCGTTGGTCCAGCACTTAGTTGTGTACATGGGTGCTGGGGTTTGAACCCGTGTACTTGTGCATGCCAGGCAAGTGCAGTAACGGCCAAGCCACCGCTCCAGCCCCATCTCCAGTGTTTTTGCAGATGACTGTGTCCTTCTTATCCTCAGGATTTGCTAATTTTCCAGTCTTCATCTTTATGCTTTTCCAGGCCTCTAGAGGAGAGAGATACCTAACACTTCTCCAGCCAGGAATCCCTCAACTTCTATAACTAACTTTCATTCAACAGATAACTTAGCTTAAAGGCTGATAATTTGGAGTTGGATATGAGAAATTAGATGGGTTTAAAAGATCATTTTTTTTAGTATCATTAGCATTTTATTTTTAATTTATAGGTAGTCTTTTTTTCCTGTTTTCTGATTCATTATTATTTTTTAATTGTTTTATAAATTATGACAAAAATGTTCCTGAGTTGTTCCCTGGCAGGGAGGTGGAAGAGGGAGGTATATTTTATTTTTTTTTAAATGGTTTAATACTGTAAGTTCTAATTTAGCTTCTATTTGTAATCACTCTTATATTTGTCAAAGGCCTTTTAAACCCCTATTTCACCAAATATCTGAATGTAAACTGAAACCCTATCCCCTTTAAAATGAGCTCTCTATGCTATTCATCTGTTCCTCTGCTTCTCTTGCTCTTTATTAGTATAATCTGTCCATTTAGATCTAAGGTTGGATATTGTTTTTAGTTTTTATTTATGTATCTTTTCATTCAGAAAGTTTTCTTACATTTATATTTTAGTTATATAATTTTATTTTGTTATTCATCTAAACCCTTTTATCTAAATGAGTCTTTTTGTTAATATTTAAAAATTATTTAAAGTTATCTCTGCTTTTATTGGGCCTGGCATTGGTAGTCATTTCATACTTGACTTTACCCTCTTTTCAGAACTTACATATAGACTTAGGTAATGTTTCTAAGAACGACTGTTTCTATTATGATTTAATTTGTAACAGAGTATAATTACCTTAATGTTAGGGGGAAACAAAAGGTTTTATTACAGCATCTTTCACTGGGTTGTGTTTTTATTGAAATCTTAAAAGTTCATTTGAAATTATTAATTGTATTACCTCTTGTTATAGGAAACTTTTTCTTTAAACAGTCTGTGAAGACTTTATTGTATTGTAGAATCTTAAAATCCTCTTTTAAGATCATCAGAAATCTTTAGACTGTCTTTGAAAAGCAGTGAATTCTTATTTATTTCTAAAAGTATTTCCTAATTTTATATTGCATACATGATTAAAGGGGTAGTATATTTTGTATGGCTTTATGTCAGTCTACTGCAGGAGTTATTGTTTATAGTAAAATATAACAATTATATTGTAATCCATTGGCTTATATTTGACATAATTGAAGATGGAATTTTGAAATTAGCTATTAATTAGTTTGCTGTATTAGGATTTGCCCTAAAGTATTTATGAAGTAACTCTCTATGTATATTGCTAAAAACCACAATTTCAAATTCTTGCTTATATCTTAAGACTAAAAGGAAGAAAGATTTGAGCTTTTTAGTCACTGTGCATTTCTCAATTAAAATCAGGAATAAATTCAATAGCTCTAATCATTAAAATAATTTCAAATAATTAGTAATAGAATTATATTCCTCTAACTTTCATAGTATTGTTTTGAGCCAGGCAGTTTAATTTGGTTTAAAGAGTTCATTATGATGGGAGGATATTTAATATCCTGTAGCATATGACAGCTTCAAAATATAAATATGGTAATTTATTATAAGAAGAAGAAACCTAGGATACATCATTGTTAATGCAGCCTTTTATCTCTGGAAAATGGAACTCATATTAAGCTTTGAATCTCAGGGGATAGTATATGGGGGAGGGTGTGGGATAGACTCACTTTATTCTTTGTGTACATCAGAAAATTAGACTTTCAGATATTAAATTAAAGAGATAGTTGGAACAATTATAAGATTTTTGCATATAATGGTAGAGCTAGTAGTTTTTAGTATCTTAATTTTCATATATTGGTATCTGTTATTTATAATCTTCATTTTAAAAAGTATTCTTAATCATAGAAATGCATTTCAGTATGCAAATTTGACTTTTTAAAAATAATGCCTGTTTATCATAATAGCATTGTCTAACATAAACACTACAGATTTAACAATTATATTTATATTAAATTATTATGTTTCTAGCTCAAAGATACTTCACGTTGTTAGAGAAGCCACCATAGGTTTTAGAAACATGTTTCAGCTATCAAAGAAAGCCTAGATTATTAAGTTTTTAAAAATGTACATTTTATTTTCATTTAATTGTTTTGCAAACTGATTATCTAAATTACATGAAAGGTAACAAATTAGTGTTAATATTTTTACTAACCACTGTACAGTTACATGAGTTCCTCAAATACCATTAAATTTATCTCTTTTTGATAGTGTTTAAATTTTTATAAGTAGAACCAGAATATGTGTTATTTAGATTTTAAAATTGCATGGGCATTTACATGTGGGTTCATTGTAGAAGGTATAGACCATATTACATGGTCTCAAGGGAGTTTAGAATAAATTAACTGTAAATTACATGAATTCATTATTCAGGAACAAAGACCTTTTCATCTTTTTCAGAATCCAGTTTATCTGTAAGGAAAAAATTCACTATCCTACTTATCCTCCATTTACTTTTAAACTTTTCGCATAAGTAGCAATGTTACTTATAACTAATTTATCACTGTTCAGTAAACATTTATTGAAAATCATCTATGTTGTTAGATGCTGGTAATAAAAAAGATGGAGAAGTTCTATCTTGAAGGAGTGAGTGACCTGACTAGGCAACAGATTTAAATAACCATCAGTGTGAAAAATTGTGTGAATAAAGTGCTGTAGGAGCTCAGATAACTTTGTATCTTGTGTATGTAAGTATAAAATGATATACAAAAATGTTTAAGTTGTTATTAAGAACAAAAAGAAGGTTATGTAGGAGATGGCTCTCTTGAATAGAACTTATATACATAGGAATTGCATTAAAGATGGAAAGACTAATCTGAAAGAAGTCATGAAACTTGGGAGTATTTATCAAATAACTAGAGTTTATGGAAATGGAGACTTGAATAAAGTAGACCAGGACTAGATTGTGGTAAACCAAGGAAGCTAGAGTGCTGAGGGCTGGAGTGGTGGCTCAGTGATTATGGTGCTTGCCTGGCATATGCGAGGATGCAGGTTCAAATCCCAGCACCACATACACCATGAAGTCAGAGCAATAAAAGACACATGAAAAATTAAATAAAATTGATTCTCTCTTTCTCTCTCTCTCTCACTGCCCCCACCTTTTTTTATTGGTTCAGCATCATCTTACAGAATGAAGGAAGTGATTCATTGGTTCACATTAATACATGCATATGTATTAACAGAGTTGCTTAAACCCGATCCTTGTCCAGTCTCCCCATTCCCTCACTACCCTGACCTTGTGATTCCTCTGTGGTTCCCCCAAGTTACAGATATAAATTACCATATACATGTAACTTAAACATTGAAATTACTAGATTTATATACCTGCCTGGGTGCATTTGGGGTTCTCATGGGAGTCAACTATTCAACTATACTCTATAGTATTGAACATCCCCTTTTTTTCTCTTTCTCTCTTTTCTTTCTCTCCCACTCTTTCATAACTGTAGTCCCCACAGCTTATGTGTTACTTCAGATTTGGTGGGTCTATTAAATAAACTTGATTAACTTTCATACTGTCTTAGATTTTATTCTTGCTTTCACATATGAGAGAAAGCATTCAACCCTTAAGTCTCTGGGTTTGGCTTGTTTCACTCATGATGAAATGATTTTTTCCATTTCCATCTATTTTCCTGCAAAAGCCATGATACTGTTTTTTCTAATAGCTGAGTAGAACTTCATTGTGTGTGTGTATGTGTGTGTGTGTGTGTATAGAACAGTTTTTGGATCCATTCATCTAGTGAGGAGCATCTAGGTTGTTTCCATAATTTCATTATTGTTAACCGTGCTACTGTAAACGTTGATGTAGCTGTATTTTTTGTAATAAGCTGATTCTAGCTCTTCTGGGAAAATAACCAAGGGTGGTATAGCTGGGTTGAATGGTGGTTCCATCCCTAATTGTTTGAGGAGTCTTCACACTGCTTGCCAGAGTGGCTGCACTAGTTTTTAGTCCTAATAACAGTGTGTTAGTGTTCCTTTCTTCCCACAGCCCCTCCAGCATCTGTTACTGTTCATATTCTTCATTTTTGCCATTGTGAGTGAAGTAGAATTTCAGTGAAGTTTTGATTTGCATTTCTCTGATTGCTAGTGATGTAGAATACTTTCTCATATAACTTTTAGCTTTTTGAACTTTCTTTGTTGAGAAGTTTCTGTTTAGTTCCATACAGTTTTTGGTGTTAAGCTTTTTGAGTTCTTTGTATATTCTGGATATCAGCCCCCTGTCGGAGACGTAGTAGGCAATGATTTTCTCCCATTCTGTAGGTTCTCTCTTGATACTCTTGAGTAGTTCCTTAGCTGTGCAGAAGCTTTTCTGTTTAATGACTTCCCACTCCTTAATTCTTGTGTTATGGGAGTGTTGTTAAGGAAGAAGGAGCCTATACCAATATGGTGGAGTGTTGATCCTATTTTGTCTTCTAAGAAGTTTATGGTTGCTGGTTTAATTCCTAGTTCTTTGATCCATTTCGATTTGATTTTTGTGGAGGGTGAGAGCATATGGCTCACCAGTTTGCCCCAGCACCATTTGTTGAACAGGCTGTCTTTCCTCCACATTATATTTCTGCCGCCTTTGTCGAATATTAGATGGTTAATGACTTGTGGATTAGTGCCAGTGTCTTCCTGCATATTATGATAGCAATACCATGCTGTTTTGTTACTACAGCTCTATAGGTCAGGTATTGTGATACTCCTATCAGAGTAGATAAGACTAGAGAGAGGCAGACTGCTTTATATGCATTAAATTGCATTCTGTTTCTTTTGGTACAGGTATGTTATTCCCCTTTGAATTGTGGTTAAGAATTATATTGAAATTCATGGAGCCTTTGGTATTTATAATATGGGATACACAATAGATGCTCAACAAATATTTATTCAATAAATAGATTAATGTTATGAGTAAAACTCTAATCAAAATTTTTATTATTTTTACAAAGTAGGATTCTGCAGAGGATTATCCCCAAGGATGACACTTCTTGAAAAAGTAAACGAACAGATTTGATTATTACCTCTTTGCTTTGATAAAGGATAAAAATAGTTTCTTTTCTTGAATCTAATGGCCACATTAAGGACTGCCTCTACATAATCTTTTTTTTTTTTTTTTTAAAGAGAAGGGGGACAGTGAGAGAGAAAGAGAGAATCAATTTTATTTAGTTTTTCATGTGACTCTGTTGTTCCAACACTTCATTGTGTATGTGTATGTGGTGCTGGGGCTTGAACTCACGTCCTTGCGCATGTGAGGCAAGCTCCATAACCGCTGAGCCACCGCTCCAGCCCTCCATAATCTTTTATAGTAAAACAAATTTTAATTAATTGTCAAAGTTTAAAAAATAAAAATTAACTATTTTCTTCAAAATTATTAAAATTAACAAGGAAGGTACATACTGAATTGTACAGCAGAGCAGAAAGAACATATTCCTTAGAATTAGATAGACCTGATTTGATGTCTTACCTTTGCTTTTTTTTTTTTTTTTTTTAAGAGAGAGGGACAGTGAGAGAGAGAAAGGGTCAATTTTTTTTTAAATTTTAGTTTTTCATGTGATTTTTGTTGCTCTGAGACTTCATTGTGTACGTGGTGCTGGGGTTTGAACTTTTGTACTTGCACATGCCAGGCAAGCGCTGTAACTGCTGAGCCACCACTCTAGCCCTTACTTTTGCTTTTTAATGGGTCATCTTGAGTCAGTTACCTGTCACACTTATGAATATTATCCTCAGTAAGTTATTTAGCACCTTAAATCTTGTTTTTTTCATTAGTAAAACGGAGGTAATAACAATTACCTTGCAAGATTTAATGATTAGAAATAGTATGTGGCAATTTCTAGTGTTGTGCCTGGTACATTCTGGTTACTTATTGGTGGCTTTTATTGCCATGTTTCATATATGTAATTTCAAAGTCAAGATTTGTTTTTTCCCCCCAAATAATAAGTATATTACTCACTAATAATAAGTATATTACTTACTAATGAAGTTTGTCTAAGTGGGCATTAGCATCTTTTTTATTTTAGTTTTTAAGAGAGAGAGGGAGACAAAGAGAGAGAATCAATTTTACTTATTTTTTCATCTGGCTTTTGTTCCTCCGATAGTTATGTTTATGGTGCTGGTATTTGAATTCAGGTCCTCTCACATGCCAGGCAAACACTTCAAATGCTGAGCCACTGCTCCAGCCCCAGACACTAGCATCTTTAAAGAACTTACTTTATGAAGAAACTGATATCACATTAAAAAAAATTACATCAAGTGTGGTTGTATAAAATTCATTGCTAAAATTCATCAAAGACAAAAATCATTCTATTATTGACAGTATTTTTTACACATTCATTTAAAAATTACCTGGTAACAGGAATTAATGGAAATATCTTAACCTCACCAAAAATTAGTAGCCAACTTACTGGGTATTCATTAGAAGTTTTCCTTCTAATATCACCACTTCTGTATTATTATATGGTATGTTTTAAATAATGCATTTTTTGACAAAAGAAAGCAATACAGGCATACATATTGGAAGGGAAGAAGTATAACCATGATTTTTGAGAGATATGATTACACATCTGGACACTCAAAGGGCTTTATAGAAAAACTGGTACAAACAATAAAAAATTCAGTAAAAGTCAGTAGCTTCATATGTACAAAATAAAAAATCATTTAGATAGTGGAAGAGAAGACCCCATTTATAATAGCAAAGGGAAAAAAAACCTTTCAGCCAAAATTTATAAGAAATATGCAAAGCATATATGTGGAAAGCTAGAGAAAAACTTTGGAAAGTTCTGAAAATAGACTTTTAGAGAGACACACCATATTTGTAGAATAACTCAACATAAAGATTTTATTTCTCCTTAGTTATGTCTAACCCAATTTTAAGCAAAATAACATTAGGTTTCTCATCCCCTTGGAATGACATGAATTGATACATTTATTTTCAAATAAAGTCATTAGGATCACCTTAATGAAAGAGAATCTGCTATCCCTGTGTTATGAATTATGGCAGGAAGTAGGAGAATTGACATTGCTCTAAGAGTGTACTGTAAAGATCAACTGTTGGCCCCAAAGGTTAACCTGATTCTGAGGGTCCTTACAAATACACACTGAGTAAAGTCATTACCCTAGTCATACTTGCAAACAAGTATCACAGGCTCTGCTGATTTACTCCAGTAAAGATCTAAAACAATTGGGGGTACCACCTGATTAAGTTTGTAATGGTCCACATTCATTCTCCAAGATCAATCTGACATATGTCCAAGCTGCCCTTATTTATACACACACACACACTTTTTGTTATATTAAGGGACTGTTCATTAATGTCAGCAGATGAGAATTAAATGGGGATGTGATAGGTTTCTTTCAAGTTTTGAAGGTAACACTAATCAGCCCTCTCCTGAGTAATGAAATACAGTATTGCTTTTACATTGCTTTTTGTTAGGCAGGAAAGTTCCAGGAGCTTTTACTTATCTCTTTCTATTATAATGATCCTTACAATCTATGGTAAGAAAATATCTGTGGAGATTCTGGTAGCTGTTAATTATGTCTATTCCAGTTACGCACTCAGGAACAGGAGAAATAACAGTAGGATGAGTCTAGACTCACTGGGTCCATTATGAATCAGACTTGTGCTAAGACTTCATCTATCACTTGACCTCTTTCAGTTCTTTTTCTTGTTGGGTTATACTAATGTTTTGTGTTCCCAGAAATTAGCATTTATCTCTAGAGTTCATATGTAATAATCATTAAAAATTTTGGTTATTTATTTTTCTCCATGGTATACTCACTCCAGGAAATAGTTACAGGCTCTTCTGGAGAAGATCGGGTGCAAAAGCTTCTTTGTATGCATATTGTAAGAACAGTGCAGGGTTCTTTCTTATGGGGACCTGGTATCCCTTTCCATCAAGGGCCTTTGGATATTATGATTGCTTATATCTGAAAACTGGGTAAGAGAAGCAGGCCAGAGCTGGACTAAAGGAAGTATCCTGTTGATGGCGAAGAAACTTGATGGAGAATGTTGGAAAACCACAGCCAGTCTTGTGTAAACTAAGTCCTGGTAGTGGGTAAATTTGGCAGAGAACGCCAGGAGGCTAGAAGTGGTCTACTAGGGCTTCTGAAGTGAGTGTTACCAGATTTCCCACACAGGAAATGATTGCATCATGGGGAAAAACAAACAAATAAAACAAAAAGAATACACCAGAACCAAGGCCGTGGCCTTGTATTCCTTGTCTACTGCTACATACTGACAAAGCCTGACATTGTACCAGCTGACTAAGAGGAAAGGTGGTAGGGTTCTGATTGTGTATCACAGAGCATGGCAACAAGTGTAGATTTAGAGTTACAAGGCAGTATGTTCATAAGGTATATTAAATTGATAAGTGGCACAATTATAGAGGATGTAAAGTGACCTCATCATTATTTTGGTCAAGGGAAATAACTAAGCCTTTTTTCTTTTGCCATTTCCATATAAAATATACCCTAGGTAGCTGAATAGTCATTGAGGGCAAGTTTATTCTTACGAAAGTTTTCTAGCAGCATAATGAAAAAGTAATGATAGACTATCAGCATTTTGTAACTCATGTGTCTAGGCCTCCCTGTTTAATAGAAATAGAATGTGAGTTGTGTATGTAATATATATTTTTTTCTAATTGGCATAATAGAAAAGTAGAAACATGAAATTACTTTCAATAATATTTTCTGTTTAACACAGTATTATCTAAAATATTGCCATTTCAGCATAAGTATACATCACCTTTTAACATAAATGTATATGCACCTTTTCCCTTTTCTGATTTTATAGTTATCCTTTGTTGTAATAAATTGTGATAACTATGAATACAGTTTCTGATCCCATAAGTCTTTCTGGGGAATGATTGAACTGGGGAATACCCAGCACCTAAATTTGCCTTTGTCTGGTGTTTTCTCATGAATTGGTTGTAGTTATCACTTTTTTTTTTTGCAAGAATACCACGTAATTAATGTGCTATTCTCAGTGAATCAAATATAGAGAGTAGATGATATTAACCATGATCATTTGTTGGTATTTGTATTTGCTGGGTTTCTTTTCTGGAAAGTTGCTGCTTTTCTTTTGTAAATTCTTGGGAAGATGCTTTCACTCTATTGCAAATACATTGTTTCTCCTCAAGCTTTCCCCCTCTAGCAGTAACCTGCAACAATTGTTTACTGCAGTGTTCTAATAGTAATTTTCTATTTCCAGGAAACACTTTGTTTCAATCTCTAGATTGAGTAGAGCTGTATTTGCTTAGTAGTCAATGTTTACTTATAACCAGATATTCATAATTGGATGAATTTTTAAAGCTTATTATTTATATTAAGCATCATATTTGTAAAGAAAATGAAAGCTGTTTTGTTAAGTTCCCAAATAGTTTAGGTTTATCTCATTTTAATAATAAGCCATCCTCTTCAAACTGTTGGTGTTATGATAATTATACTCTTGAAATTTAAATTGTCTTATCTTGAATTATGTATCATATTTGGTATATGTCCTGACAATACATTTAAATTTTCTTATGAAAATTGAACTTCACATACTAATACAAAAAGCTGTTTGTGTTTGTTAACACACCTGATTCTCCTACAAAAAAGAGCCAATATAATGATCAGTGTTTTTTCTTATTATCTTGTGGAATTATACAGAGTCAGAAGGACAATTCCATTTTTATCCATTATTTTAGAATGATACATAGTTTACAAAACTTTTATTTCATCATGTTAAGTCATATGTTCTGGATATGATGAACTCACAAAGGTTTTTGTGGTCACAAGTGTAAATATGCACTCTGTACTAGAAGGTAGATTAAATGTTGTTTTTAGTTCTTTTCGAAAAAATAAGTATACTAAGAAATAATTTTTGGGTTTTGTACTAGTTTATATTATTTCAATTTATCACAATAAGTCTGTAAAATAGGTAGTGTTGCCTTCATTAAAAATAAGTCAACTAAGGATATGACTGTTGTGGAAAACAGTATGATGCTCAAGTTAACAGTGGAGTTACCATTTCACTTCTAGGCATTTACCCAAATGCACTTCCAGACATATTCCCCAAAGAACTGGAAGAGTCTCAAATGCTGTTAATAGCAGCATTATTCCCAAAGATTGCAATGTGAAACTAAGCCAAGTATCCATCAGCAAATGAAATGGATGAGTCATATATGTTACATACATACAGTGAAATATTATTTAGCCTTAGAAAGAAAGGAAATTCTGAGATATACTACAACATGGCTGAACCTTGTGGACATTATTGCTAAATGAAATAAACCAGTCAAAAACCACAAAGAGGCTGGTGATCTGAAGAGAAAAGTCTTCCCCAGCACCTCCGAGACTGATCAGGAAATCTCCAGCTTTTCTCCAGTACTTTGAGGTGAGTTTGGGAGAATAGCAATATGAATCAGCAGTCCTAATCCTCTCAGTGGTTTTGAGGAGCAGTGACTTAGGAGCAACCAGGGGTACTCTTTTCTTTTTTTGGTCCCAGCTGAGAAGTGGCAGCGGCTGAGGCCGCTCTCTCCTACTTACATTCCACCCACGACTGGAGTGAGGGGACCCACCACCTGCAATCTCATCAGCACAGAAAACCCGCAGTGCTTTAAAGAAAGCGTCCTTGCAAAGTCTCTTCTCGTGGCAAGTCTGGTGGCAAGATCATTGTCTGGAAACTGTCGGCATAGAGACACAGAGCAGCAGACTGCGCTGCAGAAGCAGGTGCGGGAGCTGCAAGGGCTTGGGAGCCCAGCATCCATCTTTTAACCCCTTGTTGGATTTCACACTCCCCGCCTGAACAGGGCAAGATCTCCTTAGGTTTGCAAAGTAAGCTCTTAATAATGTGTCTGGAGCCAGACTAGACCACAGGCTGAATTGGGAGCACAGAAGGCTTGGCTCAGGCCCTGAAGCAGGTGCGGGAGCTGCGAGGGCAGGGGAGCAGAGCATCCATCTTTAAACCCACACTCCCTATCCTGGACCTGCTCTACATAGGTCTGCAAAATAGGCTCTTAAAACTGTGCCTGGAGCCAGCAGCAGATCACAGGCGGATTCAGGAGCAGAAGGCTTGGCGCGGGCCCTGAATCCTTTTCTCACAAGGGGTTTGGGTCGGAGGAGTAACAGGGAACATGGCTGAGCGCCAGTCACTTCCACCATCGACAGAAGGACATTCCCTGGTAAGCGTGCAGATCTGCTGCCTCCACCTCCAAGATCACAGAAGTCAATTTCGACAACTACCAGCAGATGGAGCTTTGATAACATTATGACTTCTGACTTTCAGATCCCCTGAAATCCCCAACTGAAAGATAAAGCCTTTCATATCCAGCCAGAAATAGAAGATCCAATCCCTGTAAGGACCAGAGACACTCTTAATATCTATACATCCAAGGTTTTCCTATTGATTTTTTTTTCTTTTTTTGCTGTTGATTTCATGTTCTAGATGTGTACCAAGGCGATCATACTGGTTCTCCGATATATAAAAACTCAGGCTGTTTGTGTTTCCCTGCTTTGCTAACTTAGAGGGGCGGTTAACCCCTATTCTTCCAATTTTTTTTTTCTTTCTTTTTTCTCTCTCCTTTTAGGGGAAAAATTAACAATAATATTTCTTCCTGTTTTGATAGCCTGTTTTTAGGCTTCTTTCTCTTTTTCTTTTTTCCCTATTCGTCATCTCTCTGATTCCCTCTTATCCATCCTGTCTAGCCCTGTTTTCATTCTTGAGAAGAAGGATTCTGGTCAGCGCATATAGTTGAAATATTTTATGCCTGAGAAGCATAATTCTCAGGGATAACTTCTTCCCTTAAATGATCACCCAAATATTAGTAATAACTCTTTTACCCTTCCTATATTAGGCCACAGCTATCCTAGCTTCCCTTTGGATCTGTACTTTCTTTTCTACTTCTTTCTTTTCTCCTTTATTTTAAATTTAGTAAATTTTTTAAAAATTTCCTTTTCTCTTCAAATGTTTTCCTCTTAGCATTTTTTTTTCTTTCTACAGCAAATTCTTTACCTCCTCCACATTCTCACGGTACATAATTGGTATATATAATTGCCTCTCTTAATTTCACCAGCATTACCCCCCCTTTCTGACTCCAAATTAGTTAACTCTCTTTAACCCCCCATTATTAAGACTGTGTAAATATTACTGCTGTGATTGTTAATCCGAGTAACACTTATTTGTTCTTGAAATCTGAAATATGTAATAATAATATGCTAGTGTCACCAAAAGTATTGATTATTACTAACACTTGTTGCATAGGCTGAATTCAAAAGTCCATTATAGTGTGTGCTAAATAACTAATTTACTACTGTTTATTGCAAGCTTTGGTTGTACATATTGACAATTTGCTACTAGCGCATGAGGTGTTGAAATTCTGTAAGGGTAACAAATAGTTCAGAGTAAAGGGGGCTGTCTTTTGAAATTAACTCTCCTGACAAAACCCCATTTCAAGTAAGGGTTGGGACAGATCTCCCAATCCAACAGATTAGTCCTTAAGGCAGAAGACAGGAAAAAGATCCACCGAACCTTGTATTGCTTCCACAAAGGGTTCACCTGGCAAATAAGAGACGAGAATCTCTTCAGACATGAGGAATCAAACTCGAAGAGGTTCACATCAATCCCAAAACTCCCCTGGTAAAGGGGCTATGGCCAGGGACCAGGATGAAAATCTAGAACAATATATCAATGAGCTGATAATGAAAAGGAACAATGACTTAAAAGAAGAGATAATGTAGGGAATATCTGAGAAAACTAAAGAGTTAAAAGAATCATTAAAGAAATAGATTCTCTCAAATAGGAAGTTACAGATCTCAAATCTGCAGTCCATGACATGAGAGGGACCATGCAAGAATTCAATAATAGACTAACTTCAGTAGAAAATAGAACCTCTGCTATTGAAGAAAATACTTCCGATTATGAAGACAGGTTGATCAAGCTAGAGCTCACCGACACCAAAAAAGAAAAACAATTAAGAGATCATGACCAGTATTTTAAGAATGTCTGGGATGAAATGAGAAGAAAAAATCTAAGAGTAATTGGAATACAGGAAGAAATTGAGACACACACCAATGGTATGAGGAATATTCTCAAAGAGATCGTGAAAGAAAACTTCTCCCACATAAAAATAGAATCTGACATGCTCATCCAGGAAGCTTATAGGACACCCAGTAGGCCTAATCAAAAGAGAAACTCACAAAGACACATCATATTCAAAATGTACAACAGGGATACCAAGGAAACTATATTAAAAGCATCAAAGGAGAAATGCCAAATCACATTGAGAGGCAAGCCAATAAGGATTGTGACTTTTCAATCCAGATGCTAGAAGCAAGAAGGTCTTGGAATAATATCTTTCAATGTCTAAATGACCACAACATGCAGCCTAGAATTCTATACCCAGCAAAGCTCAGCTTCAAATTTGATGGAGAAATAAAAACTTTCCATGATAAAACAAAACTGACAGAATTTGTCAACGGAAAACCTGCCCTACAAAGAATTCTCAAGGAAATAAGCCAGACAGAAGAACAAGCAGTTGATACCCAAAACCCACAAACTGAAGAAATTCAGTGAAAGTATCACCCAGCAAGAACTAACCAAGGCAACCACAGAACTAGCTAAATAAGACACAGAGACTACGAATCAATTACACACTTCTATCTTAACACTGAATGTGAATGGTCTAAATGCACTACTCAAAAGACACAGACTTGCAGACTGGATCAAAAATCAAATTCCAACCATATGCTCCTTATAAGAAACTCACCTAACAGGCAGAGACATCCACAGATTAAGGGTAAAAGGATGGAATAAAATCTGTCATGCTTACGGTCCAAGAAAGCAAGCCGGTGTCGCTATACTTATAGCTGACAAAGTAAATTTCAAACATAAATCAATCATAAGAGGTAAAGGAGGCCACTACTTAATACTAAAAGGAACCCTTCAACAGGAAGAAATAACCATAGTTAATATTTAATCTCCAAACAACAATGCACCCAACTACGTGAATAAATTACTTCATGACATCAAAGCTCTCGTGGATCACAACACAATAATACTGGGAGACTTCAACACTCCACTGTCACCATTAGACAGATCATCAAAACAAAAAATCAATAAAGAAATCTCTAGCCTAAATAACTCCATAAACCAAATGGACTTAATAGACATATATAGAATTTTCCATCCCAAGTTAGCATAATACACCTTCTTCTCTGCAGCACATGGATCCTTTTCCAAAATAGACCATATTCTGGTTCATAAAGATAATCTCAGCAAATATAAAAAAGTAGACATCATCCCGTGTGTCCTTTCAGACCACAATGCTATGACCCTAGTGATCAACAACAATAATCATAACAGAAAACACACATTCATGGAGATTGAATAATACCCTATTAAATGAAGAATGGATCCAAGAAGACATGAAAGAAGTAATCCAAAAATTCTTGGAAGAGAAGAAATGGATAAATTTCTTGACACATACAACATCCCTAAATTGAATCAGGAGGATATTGAATTCATAAATTGCCCAATCACAGGCACTGAAATCCATATTGCTATTAAAAGTCTACCAAAGAAGAAAAGCCCAGGACTGGATGGCTTCTCTGCTGATTTTTACCACACTTTTGAGGAGGAACTAACACCTCTCCTTATTAAGTTATTCCAAGAAATTGAAAAGGAGGGAATGCTCCCATCCACTTTTTATGAAGCAACCATAACTCTGATACCAAAACCTGACAAGGATACATCAAAAAAAGAAAACTACAGACCAATATCCCTGATGAATCTGGATGCAAAAATCCTTAATAAAGTTCTAGCAAACTGTATTCAGAAACTTATCAAGAAAATAATCCATTATGATCAAGTGGGCTTCATCCCAGGAATGCAGGGGTGGTTCAACATACGCAAAACAATTAATGTAATTCACCACTTAAACATAATCAAGGACAAAAACCATATGATCATCTCAATGGATGCAGAAAAGGCCTTTGATAAAATCCAGCACCCTTTTATGTTCAAAACTCTAGAGAAGGTGTGGTTCAAAGGACCATTTCTGAACTTTGTAAAGGCTATATATGCTAAACCCTCAGCTAGTATAATACTAAACGGAGAAAAGCTGAAAGCATTTCCACTAAAATCAGGAACAAGATAAGGCTGTCCGCTCTGACCACTTTTATTCAATATTGTTCTTGAGACCGTAGCTGGAGCAATTTGGCAAGAGAAAGAAATCAAAGGGATAAAAATAGAAAGAGAGGAAGGCAAACTCTCTCTGTTTGCTGATGACATGATCCTGTATCTGGAAGATCAAAAAAACTGCATCAGTAATCTGCTTGAACTCATAAATAGATTTAGCAAAGTGGCAGGATACAAGATCAACACACATAAATCAATAGTTTTCCTATACACCAATAGTAATAGGACTGAAGAAGAAGTCAGGGAATCAGTTCATTTCAAAATATCTTTGAAAAAAATAAAATACTTGGGAATTAACCTTACAAGGGAAATCAAAGATCTCTTCAATGAAAACTATTGGTCATTGAAGAATGAAATCCAAGACGACTTAAGAAGATGGAAAGATGTCCCATGCTCTTGGTTAGGCAGAATTAATATAATAAAAATGGCCATTCTATCGAAAGCTTTCTATAGATTTAATGCTATCCCTATAAAGATATGTATACTATTCTTTACAGACATAGAGAAAGAAACTCTCAAATTCATTTGGAACAATAAGAGACCAAGAATTGCCAAAACGCTATTAAGCAAGAAAGATGAAACAGGTGGTTTTGCCATACCAGATTTAAAACTATACTATGGAGCCGTTGTAACAAAGACAGCATGGTACTGGTATCAAAATAGGAAAGAAGACCAATGGAATAGAATAGAAGGCCCTGAAACAAACCCTCAAATCTTTAAACATCTGATTTTTGACAAAGGGGGACAAAATATTACATGGAGTAGTGACAGCCTCTTCAACAAATGGTGCTGGACAAACTGGTCAGCCACTTGCAGAAAGTTGAAATTAGACCCATATCTTTCTCCTTGCATGAGAATCAAATCAAAATGAATCAAGGAGCTAGGAATTAAACCAGCTACCCTGCAACTGATAGAAGACAAAGTAGGTCCAACACTTCAGCATTTGGGAGTAGGCAAAGACTTTCTCAACGTGTCTCCAAAAGTGAAGGAAGTAAAGTAAAAAAATCAGTGAATGGGATGCCATAAAGCTAAAAAGCTTTTGTATTGCCAAGGAAACAATCAAAAGAGTCAAGAGGTTTCCTACAGAAATGGAGAGAATCATGGGCTGTGATTCCTCTGACAGGGGTCTCATATCCAGAATCTACAAAATCCTCAAAAATGTCAACTACAAAAACACTAACAGCCCAATTAATAAATGGGCCAAAGAGCTAAATAGAAACTTCTCACCAGAGGACATTGATCAAGCCAATGAATATGTGAGAAAGTGCTCTAAATCACTAGTAATCAGAGAAATGCAAATGAAAACTACATTAAGGTATCACCTCACGCCAGTCAGAATGGCAAAAATGAAGAAAATAAACAATAATAGATGCTGGAGGGGCTGTGGAGAGATAGGGACACTAACACACTGTTGGTGAAGCTGCAGACTCGTACAGCCCCTCTGGAAAGCAGTGTGGAGAATCTCAAAAAACTAGGGATGAGCCCACCATTCAACCCTGCTATTCCACTCCTGGGTATCTTTCCAGGGGACTTAGAATCAGCACATTACAGTGACACAGCAATATCTATGTTCATAGCAGCTCAATTTACTATTGCTAGACTATGAAAACAACCCAGATGTCCCTCACTGGATGAATGGATCCAAAAACTGTGGTACATTTATACCATGGAATTTTACACAGCAATTAGAAACAATGATATTGCAGCCTTTGAAGGTAAATGGATGGCTATGGAAGAAATTATGCTTAGTAAAAATCAGCTTAACCCAGAGAACCAAGGGTCAAATGTCTTCACTCATCTGTGGAGGCTGGATCTAGACCCTGGCCATTGAGAAATGTGGTCTAATATCATGTGTTAAATCCAGATAAGGTGTAATGTGATACAGCCTAATACTTTTTTAGAGATATTGTGGGTAAGCGAAGGGAGGGATTTGGGTGGGTAATTGGGGGGGCACTCCTGGGGGTAAATCTAATATCCATAAATCATACACATTTTATATTATTTTGTTAGAAACTTGTATGGTTGTTCAAAAAAAGAAAAAAACCACAAAGAGCTGTGCAATTCCACATAAATGAGGTACTTACAGTAGTTAAAATAATAGAAGGTAAAATGGTAGTTTCCATTGACTGGAGGGGGAAATGGGGAAATTTACTGTTTTGTGGTCATAGAGTTTCAGTTTTACAAGAGGGAAAAATGTTCTGGAGATGTATGGTGGTGATAGTTAGATAACATTATCAATATATTTAATACCACAGAAGTGTACACGTAAAAATGGGTAGGGTAGTAAATTTTGTTATATTTTACCATAATAAAAAAATTGGAGAAAAAATCAATTAGTAACTTGTCTAAAAATTCCTTGCTTAATCATTTTCTTAATCATTTTCTCTCATAATTTCAAACATCTTCATGAACAATACAGTATTTTGCTGGAAGAAGGATTCTGTACTGCTCTTTTGAACACTTAACTATTAATGTAAACTTCTTATTTTACTATTTTATTTTAAATCCATTGTTTGAGCTTTCTGTTTGGAAATTTTCTTCTTAGACAGTGGTTCTATAATCTGTATATTTTTCTCTAAATGAAAGGTGATTTAGCAACCTACTTGTGTATTTGCTTGGCATGAAGAAGTGAAAAAAATAGGAATAACATTCTCTTTTCTTCTGAACTATAGTTCTAGAAAATTCATCTCTAATGACTACTCATAAGCACCCTTTAAAGCATTGTAAAAATTGGCACCGTAGGTTTTAAGGGTGACAAACTCCAGTCATTAGCCAGGCGATATCATCTTATCTTGGAATTCTTCTAATGTTTCTCATACCTAGGGCAATTCCTATAAGTTTTGTCAATAGATCTGGGTTACTTAACTACAACATTCTTTATCATAGTCAGAGCCTCCTGTGACAGTCTGATCTCTCCATTTTTGACAGATCTTTTCTTTCTTTTTTTTGCTCTCAATATATTTAAAATATTTAGGGGCTGGAGCCATAGCTCGGAGGTTTGGGCGGTTGCATCCCATGTGCAGGGACGCTGGTTCATACCCCAGCACCATGTGCACAACAAAGTGTCTGAGCAATGAAAGTCAAATGAAAAACTAAATAAAATTGATTCTCTCTTTCTTGTTCTTTCTCCCTCTCACTGTTCCTCTCTCTTTTAAATAAATAAATAAAATGTTTACTTCCAGGTTACAAAAATGGGAAAGATGAAGGGATGATAATGGCCATGATGGTTTTAAAAGCTGTTCTAATGTGTTAACCAGTCATGTAACTTGTATCTCATGCTAAAATTTCAACTAATTTTTGAAATGGATATGATATGAGTACCTTTAGGTTTTTTTTTTTCTTTTGAAGAAAGAGGGACAGTGTGAGAGAGAGAGAAACAATTTTTATTTAGTTTTTCATGTGGCTTTCGTGGTTCTAAGACTTCCTTGTGTACGTGGTGCTGGAGTTTGATCTAGCGTACTCACACTTGCTGGGCAAGCTCCATAACTGACGAGCCACCACTCTAGCCTTGGCTTTAGGTCTTTTAAAAACATTCTTAAAAGAAGTTTTCTCTGTTGCTTATATTAAATATGTCTGAACAGAAAGTAGTGTTTTAAAGTAGTTTCTTCTTGATCCTCTTTGATTTCTCTTTGTGAGCTCTTGACTCTCTCTCCCTTTTACAACATAAACTCAAGTTTCTAACTTCGTCTAATATGTCAGAAATATTGTTTGTTTCAGCTTAGTGTTGTATCTGTCTTGATTGTCTGAATCAGCATTTTTTGTTCACGTAGTATGTTCATAATACACAGGATCTCTTGTTTTTATGGTATATTATCATCATGCCATAAATGAAAATACATTTAATAAATGTTTTCCAGCCTTAGTTGTTGATTCACATATGAGTGTTCCAGCTCCTTTCTTTGTAGCATTTTAACTTATATGCCTAAATATTAAATATAGATTCTTGAGAAAAAATATGATCCAACTTATAGCAACTACTAGAATACCAGGGCATTATATTAATTGATAATTATTTATTTGGATTTATTTTCAGTTATAAAACTAATAGGTATTTATGAGAGAATGAGAGAAGAAAACAAAAAGTTTAAGCCATGAAAAGGAAAAATTGGCTGATTCCCCCATCCAGTTACTTACATACTATCACTATTAATAGTTTCTTGTATCTAATTACTCTTAAATTAATCTCTTGAAAATATACATTTGAGTACTTAATTCTGGGTATTGGACTGTGATAGCACATCTTTTATCTTTGTTAGTGTATAGAGGGAAGGGGTGCTGATAAAGTAGAGGAGTTTTTCATTTCATTGTTGTATTGCCTTTAATTCTGCGGTTCTATTTCTGAGCACATCTAACCTCCAGAGTGGCTCTCTGACTTTTCTCCTGAATATCCTTTCCTATTGTGACTCAGATTTCTTTTACTTTCTTCCCTTAAAACTTTTTCTTCCTGCTTGTGAAAAAGAAGCATCTTGATATTAGGAAAATTTGACTATCCAGAAGAAAAATAGGATGATATCTTGATGTTGGCAGAGTGAGGTAAAAGAGAAATTTATTTTTTTTTAAAAATCCAAGATGATGTTCTTAAATATGTATTCTACATATTATTTAATGGTTTTGTTTATGAAAAGTAAGTATGACCAGCTTAAAACATTAAAGGAA
>PVKS010008650.1:0-67344 GCA_004027875.1 Aplodontia rufa | reverse complement strand
AGAGATCTAAGGGTCGATTGTCTCCACTCATAGGTGGAGGTGGGGACTAGACCCTGGACAATGAGAAAGTTGGTCTAGTAACATGAGTTAAATCCAGATAAGATGTAATGCTTTACAATCTAATACCTTTTTTTAGAGTTATAAAGGGAAAGGGAAGGGAGGGATAAGGGAGGGTAATGGGGGGCACTCCTGGGGATAATTGCAATATCCAGAATATTTACACATTTTATACACATTTTATATTATTTTGTTAAAATCTTGTAAGGTTGTTCAAAAATAAAAAAAAAAGAAAAGAGTCCCCGAAAGTGAGTCAGGTAGTGTGGACAAGATGATGGGCAGCCAGGTTCAGGCGCTGTTCGCCTCTGACTCGCTAGGGCCTCACAAAGGCACAGACAAATTAAAGGGAGCCCAGGGGAGCCAACCTAGCTACCTGGAAAAGGTCACAATCCTCTTCGCGTGCTTTCAACTTGCCCCTGACCTTCTACTGTGTTCCAGAAATACCCCGATGTGCTTTTCAGACTTAGAGACATTCAATATTTTGTACACAACTAACTATAATGGTATTGTGAAGGCCAAAAATCACACGCTGCTTACCAGCTTTTAAAAGATCTCCGTGCCCAGGACTAGTACAATAAGGAACTAGATTTGACAGAGGCATACATCAAGTTAGCAGAACCCAGCAGAGGCATCCTTCCTTTTGCCTGAATGAATGAGAGACAGGGAGGAGAGTCATCTTCCTGGAGATCCCTTCAGGTGGGCACTGAAGGGTAAGAAGGATGGTGGACAGAAACAACTCCTCAGTAGAATCGAGGGACTTTTATAACCTGAGATGGAGCTGGATTAATCTGATCTAAATGGGGCATGGTGAAAAACACAGTCCTTTCCACTCTATAAAATAATACCCATTTAAAAAGCATTGCCTTTGCCAAGGATTGCATTGCTCTAAAATCCATGGCATGGAATATTAAGGTGCATTAAGTTCAATTTTTCAGAAAGCATTTGTTTATTGATCAGATAATTACATTATATAAATTTGAACTGCTGAACATGTATAAATAAGCAGGAAGGAGCTGGTAGGCTATTCATCACCAAGTCCAGCGGACTTACTCTTTAAGGCACACAATAGTTACAAAAAATAATTTGTGAGGACCTTTACACAAGTCAACATCTACCTGTCAAATTTCTACTTCCTTGACGTCTTTGGTTGGCACTGAAACACACAATCCCAGAGCCTATAAAAATCTTCATCTTGGAGATGAGTCCTGCCTATTAAATGCTTCCCTGTGCGTAGAATGACAGCAGCTGAAACAAAGACAAAGAGTGGAGATCATTTAAGGCACAGTTGGATGGTTCATAAATGGCCTCTGGACTAAGTGATTGATAAAATCAATAAACACATTGTAATAAGTTTCTGTTATTCATACCAAAAGAAAAAGTCTGTTTGTGAATGCATGCTAGTGCACTCTGAGCTGTGGGGAGGGGTAGTAGGAGCTGCACAGCCATGCTGCACTCAGTCAGACCTCAGGTCTCCACCACTGCAGGCTCTGTGGCAAGCAGTCACTACCCCACCTCTTCATGGCCTTCTCCACCAAGTAAAATGAGGCTGACAACAGCATCTATTTCCTACGGGCTTTATGAGGAGCAAGCGAGCCAATAATCAGAAAACTCTCGGTGCCTGGCACATAGAAAATACTAGAGAAAGTGGTTATTAGGATCACACATGGGTCCATCCTAAATAAAGTTCCTTTTTAAAACGTTGCCGTTCATTGAGTGGTAAGTGTTTGTCTTGAAAAACACACACATACTGAATTTTTCCCTTTTTCTTTCTTTCTTCTTTCCCCCACCCCTTATGAGCACCACCCCTTGAGTTTCGAAGGACCAAAGTCATGCGCTTAGAATGCAGGGCTGGGTAGTGGCAAAACTAGAGTTAACACCATCAGGCATAAACCCAGCAAGTGCGACTGACGCCTGCTCTGTGCAAGCCCTCCTCTTAGAGTTTAAGGTGAAAAGATAAGACAGGACCCCAATCTCTGACCAGCTCAGACTCTGTTGGGAAAAGACTCAAGTGGAGCCACGCTGTTGTCGCGTGAAGATGTCTTCATGTCACCTGTAACTGTAATCATTACTTTAAGAGAGCCACGCCAAAATTTGAGTATTTTCCTGTTTCCATCCTTTACTCTAGATCAAATTGTCACCTGGCTACAGGATCGACATGAGTAGTGGATTAATGAATCTTGTATTAATTAATTAATTTATTTTGGGAGGGTATCAGGAATTGAAGCCAGAGGTGCTTAACCACTAAGCTACATCTCCACTCTGTTTTATTTTTTATTTTGAGACAAGTAGCTTAGGTCCTAAGTTGCTGAGGCTGGCTCTGAAGTGATGACCCTCCCATCTCAGCTTCCTGGGATTACAGGCGTGTGCCACTGTGCCCAGCTCTATTAATTTCAACAAATTTTAAATGCAAGCAGTGTTCTATAGCCGCGGCTCCACATTTATGAATCAGCTAACCACAGAGTGAAAATGTTTTTTTTTTTAAATCGTGTCCGTACTGGACATATACAGACCTTTTTCTGCTCGTTGCTTCCTAGTAGTGCAGTGTAGTAGCCATTTCCACAGTATTCACATGTATTCGGCGTGATAAGTAGCCTAGAGATGATTTGAAGCTTGCAGGAACATGCATGTGGTAAATGCCTGTTTCCATGGGGGCCCTTGGACAAATCTCCCAGCTCCTGAGGGAGGGCTGTGAAATACATCAGCTTCCCCTGTGAATATTACCTATCCTACACTGTCTTCTTGCCCAGATACAATGTTTGAAGTCATATTTTTAAATTCACTTTTCTTTTTTGTTCAGCAAACTCTTTTTCAATTGAAATCTTATTGGCAAAACTGTCGATTAAAGCAATGATAATATTTTCAACAGCATCAAAAATGTGACATAAAAATGTGGAAATAAGAAGTGTAAGAAATGTACACTAAAACAACAAAAGTTCACTTAAAACTTTGAAGAATACCTAAAGAGGGGCTGGAGCAGTGGCTTAGTGGTTGGCGCGCTTGCCTGGCGTGCTCAAGGAGCCACCACGGTTTGAACCCCAGCACCATATACACAACGAAGTGCTGGAGGATCAAAGGCCAGATGAAAAAATAAAATAAAATAAAATAGATTCTTTCTTTCTCTCTCTCACTCTCTCCCACATGCTTTCTTTTAAAGAATACCTAAATGGTGGAGAAATATATACCCTATTCCATAATCAGAAGACTAAATGTCATTAAGATAAGAATTCTCCCCAAATGCAATCCCAATCATAATTTCAACATGCTCATCTGTAACAACTGATATTCTGAAATTTTAATTCTTATGTAAATGCAAAGGCCCCAGAATAGCTAAGCAACTTTGAAAAAGAAGAACACAATTAGCACAGCAATATCACCTTTTTTGCACACTTACTGTAAAGCTACCCTGTGGTAGAAAAATGAGCAGAGGGGGTGGGTCAGAACAGTCAGGGCCTATCTAGAGCGACACCCACACATACTCAAGCATCTGGACTGTGAGACACAGAAAGGCAGCTGAGCAGGCAAAGGACAGCATTTGTAACAAGTGGCACTGGGAAACCACAGACTCCCATTTTGAAAACAATCTTGAATGTATACCTTGCAACACATACAAAAATCAACCCAAAATGTCATCTAGATTTAAATCTAACCTCTCCTCTCTCCATAAAAAAGCTATAAAACTTCTAAGTTAAGGGAAACATTTTTGTGACCTTGGGTTAGGTAAAAATGTCTTAGAGGAAACACTGACGTCAAGACCTGTAGAAGAACAAACTGAGAATCTGACTCTCACAAACTTAGAAGTATCTGAGCTTTGGAAGAGATTGAGAGGAGAAGGAACCAACAAGTCACAGAGTGGGATAAATCATTTGCAAAACTTGTATCTGATAAAGGATTAAAAACATCTCTCAAGTCAAAAGTAAGAAATTCAGTAGCTTGACTTTTTGAAAAATGCACAAAGGATTTGAACAGACACTATCACTAAGGTAAGTACATGAAAAGATGATCAGTATCATTTACTATCAGGAAAATGCCATTTAAAACTATTGTGAGGAAAGTCTTTGTACTCCTTGTGATTGCTAACACTAAAATGCGCTGATGAGGCTGTAGGTTAACTGAAGCGCTCCCACACTGCTGGTGGGAAGGGACATGGAAAATCATGTGAGGGAACAGTTAGACCATTTCTGAAAATGTCCACCATAAAATTTTACTATATGAAACAGCTACTCTTCCATATGTGTTTAACCCAAGAAGAGTTAAAATCTGCTCTTAGGTGCAAAACCACTCCCACTTCTCCTCCTCGGGTTATTGGGGTCCTCTGGGTAGCTGCAGCTGAACCAAAGCCCACGTGGATCCAGAGATCACAGGTGGGTGCTTGAGTGGCTTCAGTTTCCGTCTCAGCCAAATCAGTGTTGCCTCCTCTAGGAAGGCTGAGACAATCAGTCCCGGCAGGAAATGAAGAGAGAGTAACAGACAGAATCTAAGACCACAGGAAACACAGGCTGATCTGTCCACAAGCAGCCCAAAGCCAGTCCAGCACCGAGTGGACAGGGGCTGGCACACAAACTGCCCAGGGAACCCTGTGCTCTCCCTCTCGATGGTGCCCCACGTTCTGCTTTAGAGCTCAGTCCAGGAGACAGATGTGCCCAAGGGCACACCCAGTCCTGATGCCCATTACCTGTGCAGCCCCTGGCGTGAGACTGATCTGTGGAGATGTGGTCCTCCTCTGCAGAGTTCTGAAGGCGCAAGGAGAGCGCAGGTGAAGCACTTCAGCATTTCCCAGCACTCAATGTGCTTCATGGCCTGACTGTTGCTGCTGCTGCCCATGTAGGTGTCCCTGCCATTCCCCGTTTATTCCCTCTCCAGTCTCGCTTGAATCCTTGAAGCCACCTTTGAGTGCCTTTCTAGCGGGAGATTTTTCTTCCTGAATGCATCTTTTTCTGTCAGTCAGAACAGTCCTTTTAAAATGAAAGTCTGATCTGCAAGTTCCTTACTATTTGTGTGAGTCATTTTCTTGTCACTGTGACCAAAATACCTGACAAGAACAAACTGGAGGAGGAAAAGTTTATTTTGGCTCATTATTTCAGAGGTTCTGTCCATCTTGGCCAACTCCATTGCTCCTGGTCTGACGTACGGGAGAACATCAAGGCGGAAAGGCGTCCCGTAGCAAAGCTGTTCTCTCCCTGCAGCCAGGAAGAGGGGAGCGGAGGGGCTGCAAGGAAGATGCACCGTTCCAGGGCACATCCTCAGCGACCCACACTGCAGCCACACTCCATCTGCCCAGGTACCAAACAGTGAGTCCATATTACCTCTGAATGTTCCTGCATGAACACCAGAGCTTTTGGGGGACACCTCCCATCCAGACCATAACATCGTTGAACACACTTAGTGAAGATGAAGATGAACCTTGACTAGTGTTGGGTTCTATTTTATCACCCTATTTTACAGATGATGAAATTAAGCTTCATGGATTTTTGGAATTTTTCCAAGGTCACCATCCTACATGACAAGATCAGATTAAACCCAAGGCACGTCAGACCCTTTTCTTCCTACTCTACCAGGTAGTCTCCCTGCCCACTTAGGACCTTTTGTAGATAACAATCACACTTGAAATCCTTGTGAGACCCCTGTTGCCATGTCCACCCCCCAAATCTTATATTGTAAAAGCAATCTGAACTGTGCCAGGTATACGTTCAGGGGGAGTTCAATCTATAGAACACAGAGATTCCAAGTGTATTTGAACTCTACCTAATATTCACTTACCCCATAAAGAAAACTGTGCTGAAGTTCTAAAACTTCTGAATTCCCTATGTGACATTTTCAATATTCCAGCTGTTCTCCTAACTATCATGTCTTTTGAGTCCCCAATCATAACCTAGGAGAGGGGCACCAGATGCCCTGCCAAGTGCTTACAGTTTACTAGTAAACAAAGGAGTCCCTGGTAGACTTCTTAGAGCTGGCTAGAGAGCCCATTCCCAGCTGTTGGGTCCACTCACAGCTGAGTAAACACACAGCTAGAAGCTCCAGCCAGAGATTTGCCATCCAGAGCCCACCGCTCTAGATGTACGAGGCCTGCTGTTGTTTACCCGTTAGCAGGTGGGAAATTGCCAAAGCCCTCACACCAAATCCCTACTAGGTTTTCTGCAGATAGATTATTCTATTTATTGAACTGGGGAATAAAAGCCCAGGCCCTGTGGATTTAGATAGAAGTAATTTTAAATCTTTAAGTTGTACTCTCAGCCTGTATAAATGCTGTGGCCTTATTATTGAGCTGTAGGTCCTGCACGCTTGTCCGCTTGAGTACATCACGCACATTATCCATAAGCAGGTGAGGGCTAAAGCAGCAGGCATCTGGAAAGATTCTTATGCCTTTAGTCTGTTACACATTCCCCTCCTGAAAACCTACATGGGAGACTCTGGGCTCTTCCCCTCCGTGGGAGTATTTGGGGTGGATAACCACGTCTGCATCCTCATGGGGCATAAAGAGATACTTTTGACTCTTAGTAATACATATAATAGTAAGCATGTTCAGGCCAAAGGAGTAATACTTTTGGCAAGACTGAGAAAAGGATCTCCAAGCAGAAGATATGTGCATATGGTTTCAAGAATGAGCTTGCGGGGCTGGAGCAGTGGCTCAGCAGTTACAGCGCTTGCCTGGCATATGCGAGTATGCAAGTTCAAACCCCAGCACCACGTACACAATGAAGTGTCTGAGCAACGAAAGTCACGTGAAAAACTAAATAAAATTGATTATTTCACTCTTTCTGTCACTCTCACTGTCTCTCTCTCTTAAAAAAAAAGAAAAAAGAAAAAAAATGAGCGTGAGTAGGTGGGTGTGTATTGAGAAACATCTTTCCATTCTGAGGCAGCAACATGTAGCAAGAGATGGAGGAGAACAGCCTTGCAAGTTCCAGAAAGCCAAAGGAATTGGGAGTGAGGCAGAACAAGGCAGGGAGTTTGGGTTTGAAGCCAGGACTGCTCTGAAACTTCACGTCTTATGTTTATTTCCACTTCAATGCATGGTTTGCAATGCCCACGCAGCTCTAAAACTACCCTGTGGCTTGGAATTTCTTTGTCTCAATGAATCATTGCAAGTGCATCCTTATTGACGATCCCTCCAACCATATCTGAAAGAACAACGGCCGTGGCAGACGTTGCTTGTGTTTTGTTCTGAACAGAAGTAATAACAGTTCTTCCTGCTGACTATGGCTCCTCTCCCTGACCTGAGCACATCCCCCTCCAAGGCAGGGGCCTCGGGATGTGTTCTCAGGCAGCACCTGCACACCTTTGGTGGCTTTTGAGGTAGAATAATATTCTGTAGTCTTTGGTGTGACATCGGCCTGTAACAAATCTTTTCTTTGCAGTTTTTGAAAAGGTCAAGATCATGCTCCCCTAGGCTCCACATTTCTTTTGGTGTGCTGCGTGTACAGCGTTGAGCTGGACTCTGCTGAGCTGGTAAACTTGGAACCCAAGGGCCTTGGGACTTGGGGCAATTGCCAAAGTTTATTTGAGTCTTTCTCGTCTATAGAATGGAAACAGGGCTAGCATCTCTCTTGGTCACCACATCAAGTGCCATGTGATGTTCAGCTGCAGCAAAATGGTGACCGTTACTGCTGCCCTGTGGTTTGATCAGCAGCTGAATCACCATAGAATTGAACTGGCCAGGACAAAATTCACTTGCCCTGTGAATGGTTCCTGCCCATTCTGCAGTGACTACGTCTTCCTGTTGCACCAAATGGCATGCTGCCCTACTCCTGCAGAGTCCCAGGAGGTAGGAAAGAGTGATACTTGAGCTTCAGCACTTTCTAGATGTATACATGTGTGTCTGCACAAGCACACACACAAACACGTTGGGCCTTGGCACATGAGCATCAGGATTGAGGTCGAATCCAGGCCAGGGAGGTGAGAGAGCATTTAGCAGCAATAGCTCCGAGTACCTGCATTGGGTTTGGATTCCATCTGCCCCTCTTGGGTGGCTGGAAGACAGTAGCGAGCAACTCAGACAACAGTTGGGGTTTCAGTGCCTGCATCTGAAATGAGGTGGTCGCCTGCCTTGTGGGAAGGCATGGCACAAGGCCTGGCACAGTCTCTACTCAGTCAGCTGGAGTGTCCTCAGCAGGACCACAGGCACCTTCTGCTGAGGTCTTTCCTGCTCTGTGCCTGCGTCCTGCTGAAAGTTCCTGCTGGGCCTGGGCTACACCTGGCTCCTCTGCACAGCTCCCTGAGACCTAGCCCAATGCTGGAGGAATGGCATGGCCCTGGGGGACCTGGCCGGAGTGTGGGACTCAGAACCCAGGTTAAATGTGGATTCTGCTCAGGCGGTGTCAGGCAAAGCTCTTCTCTCTCTGGGGACTCTATTTCTTCTTCAGTGTAAAGATTGCCCTATCACAGGCTTACTGAGAATGGGTGATATAAAGCCCATTGTCAGAGTACTTTGAGAACTCTAAACATTTTAGACAATATTTATCATTATTGCGGGATCTGAGGTGACCTAAAACAGGGCAACTGGTGTCCATGGGTCTCCTGCTACTTCCTTGGCCTCGTCTTTCCTCCTTATCTTGATTCTCTGTGGATCTCAGTGGCGTGACTCCTGACTCCAGGACTCTGGAGAAGCTGCTGCCTGTACCACTTACAGGAAGCACATTGGGCCTGGGGCCCTGCTCTCCAGGCCTGATGGCTTAGCGAGCGGGTTCAGCACTCTCTGCTCACCATGTTACCATGGTCTTGTGCTCACCCCCTTGGTCTCTGGCACCATGGCTTCCTGCAAGGCCAACCTTCTTCAGCACTTTGGGAAAACATCAGTGCTAAAGGGAAAGTTGAAGATACACATACATGGAGCTGAAGCAGTAGAAACACAACCTACAGAAGTAAAAAAATCGAGTGTTACCTTGTAAGTTTTAAATGTCAAGATCAAACACATGTGGATTAGCTGAAATCCAAGGAATCTTGAGAACCTATTTGCATCTACAAACGAGATTAGTTTGCACTGAATTCATATATACACTCCCAGAATCTCACCAAAGGAGTCACTATAAACGAGATGTTCCGTGAAATCGCTCTGAGCTTCTGTCATTTAATAAATTTGGACTTGTCAGTTCTTGTAATTACCAGGTTTAAATGATTTATTACAGAGATAAAAGGCATTGATGACTATTTTTCCTCATAAAGATATACAAAATTGTCATGGTATGTAGCATTTCAATAGGATAATCAAACACTTATATAACTGACAACCCAGTATTTGCATTGTATGCAAATAAATGGATTCAGTTCAACTCTCTCTCTAAGTTTATAAACATTTATAAAATAGAACATTGCCTTAGGATTCTTGTAAATTATGCATATATTCATATATTTTTACCTCCTGAAATATAAGGGATGAAACCATCTCTTACAGAATCAGAGAATCCCAAAGTGGACTTTACTTCCCCTGAATTGAAATAGCTCCAGAAAGCTAATGGAAGCTTTGTTATTAGATAAAAGGTTCAGACTCTGCCCATATTTCACCTGTGAGGAAACAATTGAGTGACAGGAAGAAAAATTCAACTTCTATCTAACAACCACTCTGTGTTAGATACTGAAGTGCACATGGCCCTCTCGGGTATTTGTGAATCTAACACCTCATTGATGTTTTTAAAATCCAATATCAATAATTGCCCCCAATTTACTTTTGAAGACATTTTGGCCATCAGGAGGGGCTCGAGGTCCCTGAGGTTATGTGGCCAGGGTCGGACGCAGGATTTGACTCAGACTCCAACACTGTATCCATGATTCTTTCCTGTAGAACACACACAATATGCATTTGAATGTAAGAATGACATAATGAAAGTTTCTCTTAAGAAAAGCAGCTGAGAGGCTGGAGCAGTGACTGAGCTGTCATGGCGCTTGCCTGGCATGAGTGAGGATGTGGGTTCGAAGCCCAGCACCACGTTCACATCGAAGTGCCAGAGCAATGAAAGCCGTGTGATAAATGAAAATAAGATTGATTCTCTTTCTGTCTCTCTCTCTCTCTCTCTCTCTCTCTCACTGTCCCTCTCTCTAAAAAAAAAAGAAAAAGAAAGAGAAAAGCTGTAAGACTACAGCTGCTTTTGCTTCACAGGCCCAATGATCTGTCCTCCTGTCCTGCAATGTTTGGAGATGAGGTGAATCCAGCAATTGCGGCCGGCCGAGCGGAGCCTCCCTGGTGCTGCTGGAGTGTCGGCACAATCCCACGCAGAACGCAAGCTTCACGCGCTCTGCCAGACTCTAAGTGAGCACCCGTGGTGTCGCTTTCCGGCTGTTCACACAGCCTGCGCAGGGCCATGAGTTTGAAATCTGCCTCTGCCCGGGTCCTTTCCCATGCGCAGGCTGCTCCTCCTCGCAGGGCCTTGAACGTGGACCCTGAATCCAGGAGCCCCAGCAGCTCACCTGCTGCACCCTGAGCAAACGAGGTCAGGGTGGGATTTATGAATCATCTCCTCCACCACCCTTTCCGGACAAATCAGGCTGAAAACCAAACCCATCTGGCATTGACTCAGGGTGGAACTTCCTGAAGCAGTGAAAGGAAAAGGAAAACTAAAGTTTAGCTTTTTAAAGCTGAGCTTAACCTCAGCGCCCTTGCTATAGAGGACAGCCTGAAACCCAGCGTCCTGGCCACAGAACTTCCTGGGGAAAATCCAAGAGACGGCTTGGCCAACCAGCTCTGTGGCTGATCTTGGTTTAACTGTGGCCACGTTCACACTCTGCAGCCAAAGTCATCCCGCTCGCTGGAACTCCGGTGTGTGGTGCCTTCTCCCAGGCTGCTCTGCGGGACAGCAATGTCTACATTCACCCTGTTGATTCTCCAGTCAGTCCACAAGTCTGTCTCGGGAAGGTTGCTACCACTGGCTACGTCCCTACTCTACACTTAAAATATTAACTAGGCGGTTCCACGTGTTTAATTTTCCTTTATCTTAAAAAGAAAAGAAAAAGGCCATATAAAAATATATGACAAAAGTTATCTGGTAAAGACAAATACATGGGCAGAAATAAAAGCAGTGGATTGTACTTTAGGTTTGTCTCTGCTTGCCATACTTATATAGGATTTAAGAGATAAAAGTCTAAAAATTTATGACCAATGTTAATGGCTCCACAATATAAAGAGGTGATTTGTGGCCTCAGTGACATGAAGAAGGACCAGTGTCTACAGGGCAGAATCTGCATATGATTGCAGTTAAGTCAGTATCCATTCAAGATTGGTTGCTATGATTTTAGGATGTGACACATAATCCCCAGAGTGACCACAAGGAGATAGCTGTAGAATATGCACAAAAGGAAGTGAGATGAGAATCAAAACTATTAGGAGAAGAAGGCAGTAAGGGGGCAGAGGAGGCACAGGCAGCTGTAAGGCACAGGGGAAGCAAGTGACACAATGGCCATGCCAAGTTCTTTCCTGCCAATGATCGTTTTCAGTGTGCAAGAACACATTGAGTGGAATATTATTCAGTGGCAAAAAAGAGGGATATTCTAAAACATGCTTCCAAGGAAATGAATCTTCAGGACATGGAGCTCAGTGAAACAAGGCAGTCACAAAAAGACACTCACTGGGTGATTGTCATCATTTGATGTCCCTGGAGCCGTTGGACTCAGACAGGAAGCAGAATGGTTATCACCAAGGACCGCAGAAGGGGAAATGGGGAACGATTATTTAGAGGGTGCAGTTTCAGTCTTGTAAAAGGAAAAGAGTTGAGAGGAGGGTGGTGAGGGTTGGTCAGAAATGTGAATGCACTCGCTAGCCTTGAACTACACATGAAAAATGGTTAAAGTGATAAGTTATATGTTACATGTATTTTACAACAATTTAAAAATAACAAAAAAGAAAGAAAGAGGAGGTGGCTATGATGGTTACCATTTTCCAGATGTTTAGAGCTGTTGGGTGACCAATGGTGGCCCATGGCAAGGCAGGACCAGAGCTTGGACACCTCCCTGAGACCTCCACAGAACAGCTCATGCACAAATTCAGAAGCAGAGGCACTCAGAGGGCACCTGTGCAGGAAGACCTGTTTTGTAGCTGAGAAGGATTCTCTAGGAAACGAAGAGTTTAGGATGTAGGGTGTTTAGCAGCAGCTCACCAGATCAGTTGGAGTGACCAAAGGAGAGTTCCTAAGCTCTCTGACGGATTTATGCTTTAACTCAGGTCAGCGAGGTGTCTCAGAGGGGGTTAGGTCTCAGTGAGGTCTCTGGTGAGATCTCCTCCTGGAAAAGAGTACAGAATGATGCTATCGAATCGAATCAAAATGAGTCTGAATCCCCTGCCACGGACTGTGCCCAGCTCAGAATAAGCAGACTTATGGAAGTCCCAGGTGAGGGAGTTTTGATGCTAAATCAATAAAATGAATAAAGGCCTCTATTTTCTATACAGAATATAAACTACAAATCACTAATTTCCCTTTATAGAACACTAGATAATTAATCAAGTATCTTCACAAAAAATACCCTGGTTTTGTCAGAGCAGCCTAGGAGGAGGAAAGCACCCCTGGTGTGGGGCAATGAAGCCAGCAGTGGACGGGTGTTGCAGGGAGCTGGCCAGAGGCTCAGAATGGGTTCTGCCCCTACTGGGAGGGCTGGGAGAGGGGTGGGCTCCCCGGGCATTTTCCTCTCTTCCCTGCACTTTACACCTGATGATTGACTGACCACAGCTTTTACACAACAAGCCACGACTCTGAATATGAAAATCTCTCTAAAGATGCTTCAGTTGTGAAGAAGAACCAATTACAAATCATCTGGAAACTACTAGAGGATAGATACTTGCTCTTCTTAATCCTCTGTGTCTAGTGCACGCTTTTAGAAGTGAAACCTGAGTTTTACTTGGGAGTTCATTCTCCACTGGATAAAATCAGAGAAGCAGAGAACACCCTGACCAGGAGGTAAGCACAGGGCCAGGCCAGCGCAGGTGGCTGCTCCCATGCCCAGAACTGAAGAGAACATGAGACGCCAAACCTGGGGCCTGTGTGTGGCCTGTGTGCCCCAGCAATGGCCTCCAGCAAGCCTGGCCCTCCTCCAGGGCCTCCAAGCTGCCTGGGTCCTGCCACACCTGGCTGGTTCTCATGTCCCACCCATCGGCCTTCCAGTAAACCCCCTTCTTAAGCCTGCTGGGCAAGCTTCCTTCTAACTAATACACGAGGCTCGATTCAATCCTGATTGCTCATTCACGGAGTCTTTGGTTTGCACTTATTTTAATTGATAAATAATAGCTGTGCATACTCATGGAGTACAAGGTGATATTTTGATTGATGTGTACACTATAGAAAGATTCAAGATAATTAACATATCCATCATCTCACCAACTTATCATTTTCTGTGATGAGAATATTAAAAATCTACTTTTAAAGCAATTTTGAAATATAAAATACATTAATATGAACTGCAATCACCATGCAGTGCAATGCATCATTACAACTCAGTCCTCCAGCTGGAGTGAAACTTTCATCAGCATCTCCCTTTCCCTATCCCTTCTGCTTTCTACCCAGGCTCTGGAGAGGCTGTTTCTATGAGATGGACTTTTTTAGATTCCCTATATAAGTAAGATCATAGCACTAGTCATTCTGTATCTGGATTTAGCTTAATATCTGCCAGCCTCATTCAAGTTGTTACAAAGGTCAGGTCAGACTGTCCTCCTTCTGAAAGCCATTTAGTATTCCATTGTGATATATACTACATGTCTTTTTTTTTTTTTTTTTGAGAGAGAGAGAGAAGGAGAGAAAGAGAGAATCAATTCATTTTTTCATCTGGCCTTTGTTTCACCAACACTTGTATGTGTGTGTATATGGTGCTAGGGTTTGAACTTGAGTCCTTGCACATGCCAGGCAAACACACCGATGGCTCACCATGGCTCCAGCCAGCATGTCTTTTTTCCATATTTTTTATTGATCCATTATAGTTGTACATGATTGTGGGACTCATTGTTACATGTTTGTCCATGCACACAATATACACCGAAGGTTCTTTATGGTTAATGGACACTTAAGTTGCTTCCATATATTGACAATTGTGAATAATGCTGAAATGTGCATCAATAATTCTTCCAGGAATCATTTATTTAGGCAATATTTCATTCAGGCCCTAGAATTAAATCAGATATGGCAACTGTCCCCAGGATTACGGTCCACTAGGAAGAATTATATGCAGTTTCCTATCTTGCTCACGTTGTGCTTTCTTTTTTATTGTTTCAGGGCTGAGGACCAAACTTGGGCTCTTGCGCATGCTAGGCAAGCACTCTGCCACTGAGCTAAATCCCCAACCCCTTCACGTTGAGCTTTCTGACTCCCAGCTTCCCTCCCCATTTCTTCCCACGCATACCACATGGCACAGTCTCAGCTCTAGGCTGGCCCTTCTCTGGACTTGACACCCCCGCCCCCATGGTCAGCATTGCGGGAGTCTCCCTCAGTAGGCGAGCGTTCCTGAGCCTGTGAAGAAATGGGGTGACGCTGTTGGAACTGATCCTCTCCAAGGTGCTAGCGTGGGAACAGCACGGAACTGAACCAAAGGTACTTACAAATGGAAGGCCTGGTAGACGCCAGAGAAGGTGTGATGTCTAGTGGAAATGTGGAGGGTGGCTGAAAGTTTTCAGGCAATAAAGGGATAAAATCATTGAGCAAGCTGTGGGAACCACATGGAAAGTCTCAGAACAATGAGAACGCGTGGGACCCAAGAGCTCAGCATATCTGGGAGGCCTAAGTTGTTACTGCAGCAGGGAATGATCTGGGAGAACACCCGACCACAGTCTGGGGGGACTTGGTCCCACTACGGAGCCCTGTCCCCACAGACACCAGGATTCAAGTACTCAGGTTCAGTTTCCTGGAGGCCTCTCTCCTGGAATTGCTGGTGGCTACCTCCTGCATGTCCTTACGTATTCTTTCCTGTGCATGGGCACCTGTCTGTATCCACATCTCCTCTTCAGGTCAAGACCCATCCTAGAGATCTCATTCCAACTCTGTTACTTCTTAAAGAAGAATCTCTGAATCTCATCCCATGCGGAGACACTGAGGATCAGGACTTCAACATATGAATCTGAGGGGTGACAGGGACATAATTCAGGCCTAACGATAACCTAGTGGCAACAGACTTTGTAGGTTCAAATCCCTGCTTCCTCACCCAGAGGCTGTAGGTCTTTGGAAAGGTTACTTAAACTACATGTTCTTCAGTTTTCTCGTGTCTTGATTCATTTTCTGTTGTTAGAACACCTGAGACTGGATAATTACTAAAGAAAAGAAGTTCATTTCTTCATTTCCAGAGGCTGGCAAGTCCTAGGTTGGAGGGGCTGCCTCTGGGGATGGCCTTCCTGCTACATGAGAACATAGCCAAGAACGTCACGTGGAGAGACAGCAGGCGTGCCAGCTCAGGCCTCTCCTCTTCTGCTTCTGAAGCCACTAATCAATCCTGGGAGCCCCATCCTCCTCACCTCCTCTCATCCTAATTGTCTTCCAAGGGCCCCATCTCCAAATACCATTAATGTAAGACTCTGGGGCTTGAGTTTCCAAAACATGAACTCTTGGGAAACTTACATTCAAACTACACCATTCCATCAAACAAAAAAGGTATTAGTAGCTACCTTTTGGTTTTAATCAAGAGAACAGTGCTTGACATAATGATAAATCAAAGGAAAAAAAAACATTTAGTGGGCAGGCCATAAATGAAGTTATTCAGGAAACAGAGTAGGAAGCACAGGAAATGGGGAGGTCTGAGGCCAAGAGAGCAGATAGGATTTTATAACCTAGTGTGATACATCAGAGGAAGGGGAGGAAAGAGTTCAACATGGATGAAGACGCTGGCATCAACTAGGAGGGGAGACCCAGAGGGAAGGCGCGTTTCGGGTGGAGAAAGTGGAGCTCAGTTAGAGACATTCCAACTTTGGGGTGCCTGAGTTTCAACCAAAATTTGTATCGGACAATAACATTTGCGGGTCTGAAGTTTTAGATAGATTTGGGGCTTTAAAATAATAAAGTTGAGAGTCATAGGAGAAAAAGCTCTATTCACAACAGGCCATGGAAGAGGTTTTGCACAGAAAACTGAACTTCCATATGACTTTGAGATTTGACCATAATTCAGGAACACGGCTACCACAGATTACATATACCCATTGATCAGGGCCCTCCCTGCTTAGGAACAGCATCTGGCCTCAACGTGGTGTGATTTGCCCATCTCCAGTTTCCAGGAATGAGTGTCAGAGAGGCCACCATGGTGCAGAGGACCCCAGTTCCATCTTCTGTCCAATGATCCCATTGTGTTCTGACTGAGTGAAATTTAGAGTTCAACGGTATCACTGATTTAGTTCCCAGTGTTCCCCTAGGCCCCAGAGATAAAGAGGCTAATCAAACTAATCCCCTTCCTCAGAAGCCACCATTACCACCCAATGTGACTGGGGACTTTTTCAGCACGTAGTTAGTTCATTGTGAGTCCAATCCTCCTCTCCTTGCCTTTCCTCTGGGATCAGAGGAATGATGCCCATGGTAGCTTAGAAGTCCCTCAGGTATGTGCCTGTGGTGTACTTTTGTGGCATTCTTGCTGTTATGAAGCCCTGATGTAGCCCAGGGTCAATGGCACTGATGGAATTCAGTGGACCATGCCGTGGTCTACAGCAGACGTTGAATTACATGACTGCCAAGTACACCATTTGTAATGCCCAAAGCAACCATCTGGTGACTGCAAAGTGACTATGCTCAGAGAAGCCATTTCATACTACCATGTGAGAAGTCTCTTGAGAAAGATAGCCCCACCTCGGCTGCCTGTGAGAAAGGATAACATTCGTCTCAGAGCCACTCAGCCATGGGACACAGCAACTGGGCAGGAAATGGAGCCTCATCTTGCAGATGGTTGATTCCGTCTCCAAACCATCTGCTGCTGAGGACTCAGCCCTGCCTCGCGCATCAAGCCAGCTCAGAGGCCGGAGGTGGCCTGGGTAGTGAACCTCCCAGGCTGGGCATCAAGAGACTCAGTCTCCCTACCGTGAATTGCTTCCTGGATGAAATTGAACATGTGTTTTTCTACTCTGGGATTCAGGTTCCTCCTCTGCAGAATGAGGGGTTTGAACTAGATTCTTTCTTCCAGGAAGGAGCCTGGAATGGCATCTAAGATTTCCTAGTACTCTCCTAGTAGTTAATGTAGGGTTGGCAAGGTGAGGACTGTCTCATCTCATAGATGGACACAAGGAGACCCAGAAGCCGTTTCAGCTTGGATTTGCCTGTCTCTGCGCCTCTGCTATGCTTCTACCTCTCCACGCAAGACCAGCTGGGTGACTGTCCAGCTGAGCCTGTTGGTCTAATGCCCTTCTTCTGCCCTCGAAATTCTTACTGACTTCTAGGGGGAAAGGACCTCATGTTTTCATTTTTTTACTGGGTCCCACACATTATGTGGTTGATTCTGTCTTGATTCTCTGATCCCTGGCCACTGAGCCTCAGAGAGTCAGGTACTCGGAAGAGCGGACAGAGATGTATTCCAGAGTGCAGATTTCATCCCATGGTGCCAAAGTGACATGGGGAAGGTGAAGGGAACAGAATGTGAGGGAACGAAAGTGAGGAACTTACAGGGCAAGACACAGGGCATAGTCAGTGAAAAGGAAAGGAAAGTCTCACGGTGTGAGAAAATACTGTGGACTGGGAGCTAGCCCCTGGCCTTCATTCATTCTGACATGCTGGGAAAATCATCTCCTTGCTTCTGATTCAGGAAGCCAGAAGCCATGCATGTAGGGTGAACTCCTCCAAACTCTGGATTTCTCTGAGACCTCTGGCAAGTGATCATCTTCAGATTCAAGAGGCAGAAAAGAAAGGTTCCCAAGGCCCAGCAGAACTCTTCCAGTGTGAACGTCCAATGGGATTCTGGGGTTTCCACACAGCACCCCACGCCCACCACCATGCTGTTCAGGGCACACAGCAATCAGATCCCGCTGTCCTCAGCTCTCTGGATCTCCAGTAAACTTCGTGCCTCCCAGGACAAATGAGGGGCACCTGGAACAGGGGCTCAGGGGACCTGAAGGGGTAGGAAATGGAGTCCAGAGCCCAGGTTAAAGATCTAATCTCTGCTACACGTCTTGGGGAATCGCTTTCTCTCTCTGCCCTTTCTTCCTTCATCTAAAATGAAGAATTTGGACAACAGGACAATGTAGTTTAATGGATGGAGTTTGGGGTACAGAGTTAAGTGTTCTGCATTCTAACTCTTTGTTTTTTAAGAGAGAAGGACAAAGAGAGAGACGAGACAGAGAGAAAGAAAGAATCAATTTTATTTAGCTTTTCATGTGGTTTTCATTGCTCGGACACCTCATTGTGTACATGGTGTTGGGGTTTGAACTTGCGCCCTTGTGCATGCCAGGCAAACACTGTAACCATTGAGCCACTGCTCCAACCACTCTGAATTCTAATTCTGACTCCACAGCAGCTGTCACTGTGCGATCATGGGCAAGTTACTTTGTTTCTGAAAGTCCTGTTTGCCTAACTGACGCTTCACAATGGGGTCTTAAAGCCTCCTTCACAGTCCATCTTTGAAGGCACGCGGAGGTTCTGCAGTTCCCCAATGATCTGTGTCCCTGCAGGTCAGCTGGGCTTTCTCTGTGCCTAGGAAATGCTCAGCACAACATGAGCATGCTGGACCCAGCCTGTATTTGCAGATGAGGTGATATAGCCAACAGAGACTCTGATTGTGCCCAGCACCCGAGTGCTCCTGGGAGAAGGAGGCCCTTGATTTATCCAGCCTCGGTCTGTCCTCAGATACTCACCTCCCATCAGCCAAGAGCGAGGGGGCCTGGATCACAGTGTTCAGTACCTCACGGGTCCAATCTGTGCTCCGTCTAGACAGACAGCTGGAGACTGGCAGCACAGGATGCCAAATACTCCAGGGAAGAGCGGGTGCTTCTCAGAAATGCTCTCTTCTTGCCCCCGCGGACAGTTGGCTTCCAGGAGACAGGAGCACCTGAGTGCTGGGGCTGCTCTAGGACACTCGTTATAGACAGGGTAGCTGCCTGGCTACTGGCGATTTCTGGGTCCTGTCAACCGTCCTGCGATAGCAGGCGGCTTGGCCTCGGCTGTGTCACGTCGGACAGCAAGGTGACCCATCACCCCGCAAGCTCCCAGAGCAGGGTCTGCCCTTCTCAGCTGTGCCTCTCACGTTCACCAGCCCCTCCAGGAATAGGGCATAACTTGGTCCTGTTGGATTGGGCCTGTGCATGGCCTCAGCAGGTACCGAGAGGACATGGCCCAGCCCTCCTTTCTTCTGCCACCCCTCTCACCATGCAGGTCTGCGATGCCGACTTCCACATGGCTTCATTCCTCTTCCTGGGAAGCAATGTTCCTCCACCTTCACCGCATTCTCAGCCACCGCTAGTTGGACAGGATCCCTCCTCCATCCCCCAGGCTGGGCTCGGTGCTCTTCTCCACGCTGCCATGACAACCTGAGTGTGCCTCTGATGCGGCGCTTGTCAAAACTCGTAGCTTTCTAGAGAGAGTATGATCCTTGCAATCCCACTACCGAATGCATAGTGGAGCTCAGGGTATGTATTTTTTAAAAATTAGCTTCAATCTGCTGCAATTCACTCTAAACCCAAGCTCCTATTGCTCGCTCTCCACGGAGCAGTCAAGTTAACTTTTCCACAACACAAGCCTAGTGGTGTTGCTCCATGCTCAAAACATTTTAACAGCTTCACGGACGCTTTGGAAGACGCACCAACTGCACATTGTGCCTGCTGCGGCTGCACCTGACCTCTTCACACCATCACACTCAAAATCCTTGTCCATCTTCTTGATTCCTAAAACCGTGAGGTTTCTGCAAAATGAACCACCCCAAAGTCAGGGGCTTAGTAAGTGCATACTATTCAAATGATTACTGGTTTCTCCCTCTGATCTCTGGACTTCCCATGCCAGCTGTGGGTCAGCTAATCTGGCCTCACTCATATGCAGGGTCTAGCTTGCTGCAGGCTGGTCTAGCATGGCCTCAGAGCGATACCTGAGCACCCTGCATGTGGCCTTTCATTCTGAAGCTGCTGGCCTGCTCTTGCTTACATGGTGGCAGCAGGTTCTAAGAGCGTGCCATACACTACCACTTGAGTGGGGCTTTTGATTAGCATGAGAATGCTTCTCACTCTGTGGTTGGTCAAAGTGGGTCAGAAGGCCAGCCCAGACTCAAAGGACAGAGAGAGACCCCACCTCCGCTGGGAAGAGCTGGAAAGCAGCATTGCAAAGGTAACGGGCTGTGGAAGGGGGGCAAAGCACTGCCCCCTTTTCAATCAGTTCACCAGAGCTCCCATCCCTACACACCCTGAGTTAAAATTTGGGTGAGGACAAGGCATCTTGCCCCCCAGATGATTCTCCAAAAGTCGCTCGAGGATCAGCCCTGGAAGCACTACGTATGCTCAAGCTGAACTGTCTTCCTTCTGGGCCTGAAGAGTCCTGCTCTTTCCAGTGCTCTGAGTCCTGACACTCACATTTCCTGCTGCCTGGCACTGTTGTCCCTGATCAGCTTCCTCCTGATCCACGTCCCCACCTTTTGGACTAGGTTGCACGACCACTTTGTCTTTTTGATTGCTCTAATCTTCTTCACTTCTCTTCCATTGACTTCTCAGGTTGACAAATGGTGAAGAGCAGGAAGGCATTGGACAGGTCTGATTTCATGCCTGTATCCACAGAAACTATCAGGGCCAATTAAGAGAGTCTTGATAAATATCTACAAAGTATGGAAAGAAACTGCTGTGAACTTTATATTAGAATCCCTGGCAACTCACGAATCTCAGAAGACTTCAGGAATTGCTGAAGGAGGAGGTGGAGAAGGGAGGAGTGCTCCTGATGGAAGATGGTGGGCAAGAGAGTGGGAACCCCAAAGTGGCTTAACCAAGAAGAATGTGAGAATGGCAGGCAAATGCGTCCCCAGCTGGAGCATCAGAAGAGGACCACGGAGGGTCAGGAAGAGTAGAGCCTGGTGAGGTCTTCGTAAGCATAGTTGGGGGACAGATATCAGAAGGAGGAAGGTTGGGAGCCACAAAATCAGAGATTCAGGAAATTGAGGTGAAATCAGGGGTGTTGGGACCCCCTCTTCTACTTAGGGTTCATGGCTAGACACAGGTCCCTGGAGGAGAGGCTGGCCAGAGGCTACAGCAGGATGATGGAAAATAGTAGCCAAGATCTGTCATTTCTTAGGCCTTAGATCCTGCCCCTTCTCAAACTTGCCTCTTCCTCTGCCCTTCGGGAGCTCACTAAAGCTGAAAGAATGCAGGTCAACCCCATATCTGACACCTCACAAAAGGCAGAAGAACCTCTCCAGAGTCCATCGCTGCTCGATCTGGAGTCTCCCACAAATGACTGGGAGGGTATCTGCTCTCACTGTGCTGGGAGGTAACAGAGACTTCCCAGAACAACACCTCTTTTCATAAAAAAAAAAAGTAGTGTCATATTTAAGGACAGACATGGAGAATCACTGCTTCCAATCCCAGGAGGTTGCTCTTGCCTAATTTCTCTTAGCAACAATAAAGAATTAAAGGAGCAAATCCCTTCCCAAATCCCTCAGTCCCAAAACCACAAACTGTATATCCAGGGAGCAAAGAACTGGCCACATCTGTACCCAACCCCATGCTCTTCCTGAGACTTGAAAGATTGGGACACATTTGATTTTTGCTGTTCAATTATGAAGGGGAATTTTGGTTTTCCATCACTCTCACTGGGAAACATGTCACGTGTTCCTCCTTTTCAAGCTCTTTCATCTCCCAAAATAGCCATATCAATGATGAATTCTTCCTGTGTGTTTTCTTAAATAAGCTCGTGACTTGTTGGGGTTCATTTACCTGAACAGAGGGCTGAGTCATGTCATTAACTGGGGCCCCATCTCCAGACGGGCTGCTCCTGCAACCTGGAGTCCAAGCCACCCTCCTACATTAGCTCTGACCCAGGCACTCCTGAGGGACTCAGCTCTCAGGGACAGACACAGCCAGAGCCATGCTGAGTGTCCTCCAGCCTCCCTGATCAGACACCACAGAGGAGGAGGAGGATCTCTCAGCTCTGAGTCAGCTACCTTCATGTCCCCACTGCAGGAGCAGGGAACACCCACTTGTCAGGTCCCACCACCCTCGCTAGAAAGAAAAGGTGTTATCGGTAGATGTCTGAGTTACCCATGCCATGGGACTGCTTAATGCTTGCAAGCAGCAGGTTATAACAAAATTGACTGCCAGAAAAAGGGACCAAAAATATCATTTCACCTACATTTCACAAAAGTAGACATCTTCTGTTTCCATTTTGGCTTCTCCTTGTCTCCTCTGCCCACTTGGCCAGAGTCCTTCACTTTCCCGAGTCTCTCTCTCTCTCTCTTTCTTTTTTTCTTTCCTCTCTTGGAAGATGGGGATAAAAATATTTAGCACACTGAACTATTGTCAGTATTCAATGACTTCATACACACAAAGCATCCATCCCCACGTCTGCTCAATAAACCTTAACTGAATGTGGCTGAAAATTGAGATGGGATATAGAGGAGGAGGGAATGAACAGGACCCTGAAGCAAGCCTGTGGCAGATGCTGCCAGAAGTGGAGGAAATGGACATGCCTTGAAAACTTCTTAAATTAAACTTTTAGTATCAGCAATGATGAAGCAATTCAATGCTTGAGTTCATTTTTGCCCGAGGAATAGGAGGATAATAAAACTCCAGATGATGAGAGAATTAATGATAAGCCCTGAAGGAATAAAATAGATCAGCGCACTGCAAAGCTTGCAGTGCATTCTGGGAACAGACACTTGTTGGCTACAATGGTAAGGACTTGATGATTACAAGTTCATGAACTTACAAGGTAAGTTCATGGTGGAATAGCCCAAACGAGACACTTAGCAAGGAGGGTTAACACAGAGTCCCTTGATACTAAGCAAAGATATAAAGAGTGCAGAGGACGTGTATAACAGACACTGGGCTGGGCTGCAGGGGACCTGGATTATGGTTCCTGCTCTGTCTTCAAATAGCCTTTTCCTTTGGGATCTCATTTGCCACTTTTAAAAATTGCAAACTGGGGTTGAAATGAGTTTCCTTAAAGTCCTTTTCCAGTGTGACTTCCTACAGTCCTCTGTGCATCATCCCAGTGAACAGACAGTAGTGCTCTCAGGAGCTAGGATTGTGACGGGGGACAGATGTCAGGACCATCATGGTGGAAAGCACATTGAGAAGGGGAGCAGACGCCTGTTTAGCAGGTGGGAGGACTGCCCAGGGCGGAGGGAGGAGGACCATGGCCTCCAAGAAAGGCAGGGTGGCCCACGGCTCAGAAGCCCAGGCCTGGTTTCCTGAACCTGTCTTCAAACAAAGCCAGAATGAGGCATCCTAGGTGATGGTTGATGATGGGGCGAAACTTGGGGAGGGGCTCTGCTAGGGTCTGTAGATGTTGGAGTCTGTTTACGCTAGAATAAATTCAACTTCCTGAGGCCAGATGACTTTGAAGTTTCAAATTAATTGACCAAAGGCCTTCTGAAGAGTGAAAGAGTAAATCACTTTGCTATGTGAGTTGTATATCACCCAGAATCTAAAAGGTGCTAGACCACAGCTTCCAAGACAAGGAGAAGAAGCCACCACCATTAAAGGTATCACGGACTCCAGTGGCGGTCATTGGTGCAGAGGTCACTCCTTGTGCCTCACGTCCTCCCCATACCCCAACATGTCCTCTGGAGCAGCCTTATGGGATGATTCACTTGTGCTCACCTTACCTCCTTCTTCATGATCCACCTACTTGTCTATACATTCTTTCCCCCTTTATCCAGTAGTCAGAATCTTATTCATTGTAAATTCAGGTACAGCTCAAAAATCACCCGTAATATGAAATCTATCCAAGACTGTGACCTAAATTAATCACCCATCAGTAGCACATTGATTTCATCATGACAATAACTCTTTTTCCAATCTATTTTTATACGTTAAGTCTGTGAGTGACTTCATGTTTATGAACTTATAGAAAGCATCTTTGGTTGTCCACCAAAAACACATTGGCCTTCCATTTTCCAGGCAGAGAAGGAAAAGAAGGCTGCACTCCATCCCTGGAGGTTGGCAGCACTTGCCTGTCAATCACTCAACTCTTTCTTCAACATGGTATGGGTGTCCTGCTAGGATCAACAAGAGAAGATTCCCTTCCTGAGGACCAGTAATTATCCCTACGTAGAGTTGTACCTGGATACGATTCTTGGAGCTGTTACAGTCACCTTATGACACAAGAGGGTCATTAACCTACATATTAGAGATTGTAGAGAAGAAGTTTAGAAAGAGCCTGGATCCTTCATGATGCTACTGAGTGGCTAAATTAATCAATTCTAGGAGTTGGAACGATTTTTTTCCAGCTTTCCTCTGTTTAATCCAGCTGATTCAACACTTCCAGTTACTTAAGTTTGAAAACTTGATGTAGGCCTTGTCTTCAATGATGATTACCCATGACAGAAACAAAATGGTGGCTAATAAGAAATTGTGAAATAAATTAAATGACTGAAATTCATTGAGGGACAATTGTATTTCATGCCCTGTAAGAGAACGAAGCAGAGAGAGATGCACTAAAATAAATGTGTCCTCCCAACAGTTACCAGGGTCATTGGGGAGAGCCAACATGAACAGAGAAACATATATAGTGTGGCAGGCAGTGTTCAATTTGGGTGCTTTGAGATTGTAGCTAATCCTGCTGAGAGTGAGCAAAATCTTCACAAAGGAGCTGAACTGCAGAACTGAGCAGGGATTTGTAGAAGGAAGGGTGTTCAAAGCTGTGAGCCCATATGGATGGAGGATGGGAGGTCCCCGAAGGGGTTGTCATGGGAAAGAAGGTATTTGTAGGAGTTAAGTCTAGAAAAGTGCATTGGGCAAAGTCCTGAGGACTTCACAATATTTATGCTTTTTATAAGAGGGAACCATGAGACATTTGAATGATGCTTACCTCCCTAAAGAGTTGAGAGAAAGAAAGTGCAGGTATAGGACAGTTGGATTAAAAAAATGTGTGTGCCCTTACGGACAGCTAATATTGTAAAAGAATCACATTTAACGTTCGAACATTGCCATCATTATTCAATAGCCATGGAATTGAGAGGAATTGCTGTTTATGGTACTGTTTTCTTATGTATGAATGGAATTAATCATTATGAATTATGCTAGAGGCTGGTTATGATCAGATGAGCTTTTAGCTATTTGCCGCCCTGTGTGTCGCAATGAATAGGTGTCTAAGTGGCAGGGAAGGTGGTTGTATCATTTTGAGAAGACGATAGGCTTTCTTGGTATCAGCTTGCTGGAATAATTGTGTTCAGTAGGGAGCAGGTATTGGATGCTCATCCCACGAAGCAGTCACTCTGATACAGTTACGATCATTTGAAAAGACAGGGGTGGGGATTATGCAGCAAGATTAAGTATAGTCAGTGTCCACTGTGCCCTGGATCCTTCCAGCAGTTCACCAATATGGATAGTGCCTTTCTGCCCAGAAACCTGCTTCCTTTGGAAGCCCCAGGGCCAGGAGAGTAAAGAGCGAAGTTACACACAACTCCAGCCTCCAGTAGATAACCTCAAGTCATATGGATTTATTAAGCAAGTTCCTGTGCCGTGGTGTACAATATGCTAGGAATGAACACGTCTAAATTGTAAAAGGTAACTGCCACTTCTGTGATTTGGTCACAAGATTCAAATTTGTTTATCATTGATCCTGTTCTAAATCTAGAAGCTGAGCTGCCCAACGATTGAAGGGCATGTGCTTTGATTTCCCAGCCCAGTTTTGCTACCATCTCCTTGTATTTAGTTTTACTGTAAAATGAGGATAAATTCTCTCATCTCTCATTGTTTATTAGAAAGATCGAGAGAGTGCCTATCAGTAGTGATGGTAATGGCTTTGGGATCTGGGGATCGGGTGCTCCTCAGACAGACAATGGGTGCAACGGAGGAGCAGGAGGGCACCTGGCTGAGGATCTGCTTGCGATTTCCAGGAGTGTGGACTTTTCTCTAAGATGATGTCCAATAAGGATTTGAGCCTCACTTCAAATCTACCTTGATCCCACATTCATATCTGCAAGATCCGAGGGTTGTACTTCTTCTATTACTACTTCTGTAAAGAGGTACTGCTTCCCCATCATGAAGAATCTTTTCAGTTCTTTACTCCTTCCTCTGCTGCTGAGCAGACTGCCCTCTCTGTTGGAGGCATAGCTGTGAATGCTTGCTCAGGGAGAGGGTAGTGTGTGCACATTGCATTGTTCATGGGCACCATGGGCTCTGCCCCCACTTCCCTCTCCAGGTTCACTCTCAGCTCTGTCCTGGCCACCTCTGCGTGTCACCATCCCGAGACCATTCCATGGAGTCAGAGACCCTTCTGGGCTTCCCATTGCTCTTCCTTCTGCTGGGAACCCAGCCTGCCTTGCAGGGCTGCCTCTCCACTCTTGCTCCAGTGCTTTTCTAGTTCTTTCCTGGGGAAGCTTTCCCTGCTGCTCTGAAAGCTTTCCCTCCTTGACCTGTCTCCTATGCCCTCTAGCTTTTGTCTATCTACAGCTCCTCACAGTGGAAGTGTTGGACCACTGCCATGTGGATCACAGACTCCTGGCACCCAGAGTGTGTACACATGCGGGAGCCCCTGGGGCAGACCCTGGCCCTGCCACTCCACTGGCTTCCTGTCCTCTCCATATCCATGACCAGCTCCTAGTCCAGCTCCTCAAAACTGTTTGCCTTGATTGTTTCTAGAACTTTCTTTGAGTCTGCCCTCCCTCCTGCCAAAGCTGCCCTGTGCTTGTTTTCAGGTGGTTTTTGTCAAAACCTCAGTAAATTTTCTCTCTCACAATGACCTTAGGATGTACGGACAAGTCCCATCTCCCTAGTCTGGCCTTGAAGACTCTTCTCTATCTAATCTCAACAACCCTTCCAGGCTGCCTCCCCGCAGCCAGTGACTCACCAGCACCAGACTGCTTGCCACTTCCTGAGAGGCTCATCACCCACACGTGGCAGGGCCCGCAGAGCAGCTCTCGCCTTGCCAGGGCTCTTCCCCAAGAGCCTTCCTGCCTCCGTGGGTCCTCCGCCTCACATAGACCCCCCACCCCGCACTTGTCATGGTTGTGTGGCGGTGACGCTGATGTTAGCTTTTTCCAGTGGCTGCAGTTCCCTTAACCTATTCTCCATGTGGGACCAGCTGAATGCCTACAGTGGCACCTCATGGAGGTTGATCAAGCTTATGGCAGAAATCAACACCCATGCCATCCAAGTCCCTCATCCCATACCCTGTGAGATTCACAAAAACACTGCAGCTTTAAACTTAAGTTTCTGAAGAACCCAAGCTAGGTCGGAGGCTCCCATAGATGTGCAGACCTACTGCAATGGTGGTTCTCAACTCAGCTGCCCCGGTAGAATCCCTTGGGGAGCTGATATCCATGCTGTAGCCTCCATTTGCAATTTTTTGTCTATTCCCTACTAAGTAGACAAATATCTCTGGCAGTGGAACCCAGGCATCAGCATTTTTAAAACTCCCAGAAAATTCGAGTGTGTAGCCAAGGTGCACTCTAGCTGGGCAGAAAAGAAGAAGCTGAGGAGCCAAGAGAAGCTGGTTTATCTGCTCAGGCATGTCAAGAGTCCACAGGGCAGCTGGGATCATAAAGCCCTGGTTCTGTGACAGTGGCCCTCCACCCTGACTGCATGTTGGAATCGCCAGAGGCACTGGCGAAGAGTAACATTTGTGAAGGTTTATTCCATGTATCAATTCTGCCAGGCCGTGGTACCCAGGTATCTGGTCAAACATCCCTCCGAATGTCCTTGTGAAAGTATTTTCTAGATGAGATTAACACTTAAATCAGTAGACTTCAAGTAAAGTCCATTCACTTCCATAATGTGGGTGAGCCTTGTCCAGTTAGTTGAAGACCTTAACAAAAAAATACACTGGCTTCTCCCAGGAAAGGGAATTCTGCCTGCAGGTGGTCTAGACTCAAGATGCAGCATCAGCTTCACTGGTTACCAACAGATTTAGGACTTCCCAACCCAGAAGTCATGTAAACTAAGCCCTTAAAATCTCTCTCTCTTCCTCTCTTTGTCTCTCTCTCTCTCTCTCTCTCTCTCTCTGTATTTTCTCTCTCTCTCTCTCTCTCTCTCTCACAACCTATTGGCTCCATTCTCTGGAGAACCCCAATCCACCAGTGCCTGAGGCTCTTCTGTTCTGGGTTGGGATCCAGACACTGGTATTTTAGAAATCCCCCTAAGTGACTCCATGTATAGACACAGTTGAGAACTACTGTTCTAAATGTTTTTAAATGACATCCCATTGCCACCTGAACTCATTTTTGTATTTAAATACATTTGCAATGAAAATTCCACTATTGTCCCTTCCTTCCTATTATGCCCTGAACTGTAGCCTCCCAAAATTTGCATATAGGAGCCGTCACCTGCAGTGCGACTATTTGGAGAGAAGGCCTTAAAGAAGTAATTAGGGCTAAATGAGGTCAACAGTGGAGCCCTACTCTAATACAACTGTATCCTTTAAAGACAAGAGATACCTGGTGTGTGTGCAGATTAAAGACGGTGTGAGGACATAGCAAGAAGGTGACCATGTGCAAATCAAGGAGGAGGTCTCAGGAGACCTGCTAGCACCTTGACCTTGGTCTTCTACACTGTGAACATGAGGAATGTGAGAATAAGTTCCTTTTATCTGTGAAAAATAAATTGCTGTTGTTTTAATCAGTCAGTCTACAGCATTTTGTTAGGCAGCCTGAGCTCTCTACTGCACATCTGAAATGAGTGGCGCCTGTAAGGTTGCTCAGATAACGCAGCAAACCAGGGCTTTGGTGAGTTTGCCCAGACCAAGTGTGGACCACACTGCAGTCTTTCTCCCATGAGGTCAGTCCTCCAAGTAGAGATATATCAGAGAAGGTTTCTGGAGTAGGGTGGGTGGTGGTTACTGACCTTGGGGAGCAGAGCTAGCACACCTGACATTAGTAGAAGTGGACTGAGAATGGTAGGAGCCGCACATGCATGGGCTGCAGTTCACCTGGTTACCACCATAGCCATTGCTGTGTGTCCCAGATGCCTGGGCTCCACTGCGGAGCAGCCTGTGTGCAATGTCACACTTCTGCATGAAGAAGCCCTGTTAGGAAACACTTAGCCCCCACATTTCCATCTTGGCTCCTGTTCCATTAACAGCATGGTCTTAACTTTGCAGGGCAGATCACTGTTACTCAATCCACTCCAAAGTACTTAATAAACTTTTTTCAGGATGAAGGTGGAACAAAAGGGCAGGGACTTTGCAACCACACTGAAACCGCTGCCTCTGTCCCTGCGAAGGTGCAAGAACTTGGGGAAGTGTTTCGGAGTTTTAGTTTACTCATGCAAAATGGAAGTAGCTTTGATGCAGTGGAAGGAAGGTTCACTGAGGACTTACTGAAGTCTAGCTCTGCAGTGGTCCCCTTGTCTAGAATCTACACATGTTAATGTGATCTATTTAATGTTTAGCCTGATGTTGAGTGCTTGCTAGCGTGGAGAGATTGCTAGCATGTGGGAACAGAGAGGCTGCCCAACTCTCTGAGAAAGCCACTGCCCACAGCTGCACACGTTGGCCTCAGGCTGGAGCAAGAAGCCATCTTCCTGACCCCAGCTCAACACTTTTCCTGGAGGACCGAGTGCCTGGCAGCGTGCATAGCTCTGCATGTTTCCTCAAGGCAGGATCACCACCGTGGTCTCATTCTTCCCTGGACTCTAGTTTGCCCATTGGATTCTCAACTCCTCTCTGCCTCACTCGTCACCATTCGTTTACCTTCTGCTTGTTCCTGATCAGACATGCCTACAAAGTTGGCTTTCCTAGTCCCAGAACCAAAACACATCTTTTGGTGTGATTGTTCCAAAACACCAGGAGCCATGCTTCCCTGTCTTCAGAACGCAGCGTGCGGAGACAATACATTGTGTTAAGCATTAGGCACTTGAACAGAGAGATAGCTCTCTTCCTGTGTTTCAATATTTACCTGTAGCTCAAACCATTGACTTGGCTTGGAAGAATCTCCACACCTGGTCCCACCCTTCTCAGCACCATCTCACTGCCCAGCTGCCAACGCTCCTCTGTTCGTGCCTCATGGGGGAGGTCTTCACCCCTGAAGGCTTCGTGTTCCTGCACATGTTCTCCCCCATATTTTCTGTCTGGAATGCTTTCCTTAATCAGTCAAAATCTCCTGACAGCATCATCTCTTCAGGAGGGTCCTTCTGATTCCTGCCCTCCTTGTCCGCTAGCTCCACACCTGTGGTTATCTATATATATAATATTGGTCTCACAAAAGGGCAATTTTGGATCTTTATACTAAGTTATCATTTCTCAAGTTGCTCTGGGAAATAGTTTTAGTGGGAAAGGAGAGGAGGTGGGGTCATTGGTCATTTAAAATGGGAGCGAGTTGTTAAAGTTGAGTTCCTTTGCAGATGGCCAGAGTCTTCAATACAATGACTACATATTGTGCATCAACAGGAAGAATGATAGGGAATTCAACGTTTCCTAAAACTTGTAGGCAGTTTTAACTGTTCATCTCCAAGGGTCAATATTCCATAGCACAGCCAGGGAAATTTTGCATTAACCTGTAAGTCTTCCTCCCTGGAGCTGCTGTGGGGCTGAAAGCTGAGTATTCTACTCAGTCAACATACATGTGTCAAGTAGAATCAACTGAACTGCATTGGATTACTAGTTCTCCAACCCAAGGCCCAGAGAAGGATTTGGAAGTGGGTAGCAGGGCAAGCTGAGCTCCTTCCTCTTTCCAAGAATTGACTAATTCTCATCAGCACCAACAAGCTGCTCAGCAGCAGCTACTCTCTGCTGCCACCCCCTCACTGCTGACTCACAGCAGGTTCCTGGAGCCTCCCCCAGGAGAAAAAATGCCGAATGTTTTGGCTGGAACTCAATGGCCAAGGATCTTGCCACCTGCCATATTTTTTAGGGAGTGCTATTAACTTGACAATAGTTCTTGTTTTGTTTTTTGTTTTTTTTTTTTGTCCCCCGAGCAGACTGTCTGGGGTGGGAAGAGGTTGGCCCCAGCAGAAGGAAGCTGAGCTTCTGCAAATAGTTGACAGCGTGGATCCTGTTCTCAGCCTGGCAGCTCCCACAGGGCTGTCTCTCAAAGCAACTCGAAGCAGATATGCTAAGAGGCTCCAGCATTTTCAAATTGTACTCTTGGCTCAGAGGACCAGCTGGAAGCCCTTGAACATATCTCCAGGGTTGAGATTGGCAGACATCCCCCTCAGAAGACGCTGAGTTCTCTGTTTCATTTGGCCAGGCTGCTAAGGGTACTGACTGAAGGGGAAGCTTCTGGGGCTGCAGAAGTCCAGCGCGCCTTGGTTCTGCCAAAATCTATGGAACCTTATTATTCTTAAATATGAAGATTTCATAGAGGCCAAATTATCTTTTTGAAGGACGTGTCCCATTTATATCAAAACTCATGCATTTCATGAGAAATTCAAACCATGTGTTTCCAGCCTGTTTATCTTTAATGTGCTCAATACTATTCTTTAAAAAAAATTTTTTTTTGATTCAGGAAAACCTATGACCTTTCTGTAAGAGGCCTACCCCTGAGTCAAAAATCAGTACATTTTTTGCTAAATTCCCCCAATTCTTCTATGCAAAGGAGACGGATTTGATTCCAAACCCTTGGTCCAGAAATTTCCATAAAGAATGTTTTGAACTCATTTGTCCTTTCTAAACCCTTTGTCCTTTCTCCCATCTATATTTGCTACTGTAGAACTGTAGCCACATAGTCTCAGGCAAAAGAAGCCAAATGGATGTTGAAATGGCACCGCTGCCGAGGTGATGGTAGGCAACGTTTTGTTTATTCCTGGTTAGGACGAATATAATTTCACTGCTTATTTTTAGCCTTCTTCATAGAAAGGGCATTGTTCCTTGAGTACAAATTAAATTTGTATTTAGAATTGTGATTACATTGAAGTGGTGCAGAGTCATGATCTCATGCATTCCGATATTAAGCACTTGTCATAAACCTACCATGTGCCAGTCCTCAGGAATCCACATGCATGAGATGTGGCCACTGGTGTAAAAAAACATGGGCAAGGGGAGGGCTGAGTTTCTAATAAGCAATCGGGAATGCATGACAGTGATGGGGAAGATCACCAGGCGGGTTTGCAATGAGCACGTGTGTTTACCGATTGCTCAATGATCAAGGGGCTTCTTAACAGTAAAAGCCAGCAGAGATAAGCAGTCCTATCACAGGTTCAGAAAAGACATGTGCAGTACAGTCATACCCTTTTTAATCAGATGTATAAGGAATTATTCAAACATCTGAGCTCTACAATCAGCAAGCCTGAGTCTGAGCCCTAACTTAACCACTTGCCAACTGTGTACCCATAGGAGGATCATAAGACTCCTGTAAGTTTCAGTTTCTTATCTACAAAATCACCTTATAAGATTATAACGTGAGGGGCTGGAGCGGTGGCTCAGCGGTTTCGGCGCTTGCCTGGCCAGCACGAGGACTCAGCACCACATACACAACTAAGTGTTGGAGCAACTAAGGCCATGTGAAAAACTAAATAAAGTTGTTTCTCTCTTTCTCTGTCTCTCTCACTGTCCCTCTCTCTTAAAAAAAAAAAGTATAATGTGAGATAAACAGAAAAATGTATTATAGTAGTTTTGATAGAAAAAATTCTCAAAATAACATCTAAGCAAAATAGATATGTAAATATACAAAAATATGAAGTCAAATTTTAGATGCAATTGCCACAAAAAAAAAAGATTTTCATTTGATGTTCTCCATAACAGAAGTGGTAAACTTTCCTTAGTTACATATGGTGAGTAGTATGCCGATGGTTAAAACTCAGGAGCAGGCTTGAGCAGTGGCTCGGTGGTTACAGCACTTGCCTGGCATGTGCAAGGAGGCAGCTTCAAACCCCAGCACCACGTACACAACAAAGTGTCAGAGCAATGAAAGCTACGTGGAAAACTAAATAAAATTGATTCTCTCTTTTTCTCACTGTCCCTCTCTCTGGGGAAAAGAAATAAAAAGTAAATGAAATTGATTCTCTCACTCTCTCACTGTCCCTCTCTCTTAAAAATTAAAAAAAAATGGGGTTGGGGATTTAGCTCAGTGGCAGAGCACTTGCCTCGCATGCACAAGGCCCCGAGTTCGGTCCTCAGCCCTGAAAAAATAAAAAAATTTAAAAATTAAAAAAAAAGAACTTTGTAGCTAAAAGTTGCCAATGTCCTCCAACTCACTTCCCATCCCTTTCTTGTAAGTGACTAGAAGCAATCTAAATAGAAAATGCACGTGCGCAACATCAGAGTAAGTCAGGAACTAAGCCTAGACCCCTGCTCTCCTGACTCTGAGGCCAGACTTCCTTGAAAGGTACAAGCCACATTCACTGCAATCCCCTGCACCCTTTTCATCTCCAGACCCAAACTGGGCTGCTGTTCCTCAGAGTGCTGGCAGCAGTTAGTGAAGTGAAGTCTACTGGGAAGTTCTTCAGAAGAAACGAAGCCTTGAAAAGGTATGGTCAAGCAGCAGTCTTGCCTTACCCAGGGGATGCCTGAAACCACGTACAGTCACGACACCTATGTGTCCTGTATGTTTTCCTGTTTGTAAATACCTATGATAAGTCTGAAATCACAAATTAAGCACACTCAGAAATTAGTAACAGCAATAGTACAACAATTATAACAATATGCTATAGTGAAAATTATTTAAAACTTATGAACTGCTTATTTCTGGAATTGTCTATTCAATACTGGAGCATAGTAACTGAGGACAAGTAAGGATGAGGACAAGCAAGCACTACTTGTCAATACTTTCCTGGACTTTAGTCACTAAGTTAACTACTTAGGAAATCTATCCCAAGGAAACTGTAAGGACTGGCTTTTAAACTCACCTATCCAAAGAAAAACAGGTAATAACTCTTCAAGGCAGCTGGTCAACAAAGGGGACTTCCTCTCCCCAGCCTGTCCATGCTTCTCAAATCAGCAGTCCTGCAACTCATATCAGGGCACCCAGGGTTTTGAAAAGTCAAACACAAATAGGACACCTTTCCTGGAAGCAACGACTCTCCTGGAAATTATGAGGAAAGTGTTATTTTGTACTAAAATACAGCCAGATATAATGCAAAATGCAGCATTGTCTAACCTGAAATAAAGCACGGAACTTACAATTCTGTTTTTAAAATGTAGCTTGCATTTACTGATCATAGGAACTGTGCAATAGGTCAGTGTGCTTTATCTCGACCCTCAGCACAACCCTCAAAGGAAGTCAAAACTCTCAGAGCTGACAAAATCCAAAGCCACCAAAGATGAAGGAAACTATCCAGGCCGAGTGGCTCCTAAACACATCAGGATTCAAACACAGACCGCCTACACCCAGAGCCCACGTCACGCTGCCTCTTGACCACTGTGTCCCGTCCCCATCCCCTCTCACTCTGATGTTTACTGGAGAAGGCAGGAGAGCATTCACTTTCTCCCGATGGCTTTAAGCCCTCAGTGGAAATTTTTGAGAAGCCTTGGATTCTAGCTTCCCCCATGGCTGGCAGAGGTTATATAACAAGCACACCAGTGAAAGAGCTGAATTGCACATAGTCTACTAACCTGGAAGGAATGTCTGAATGACTCCCACACCACACTGGTGCTAATTCAGTCGGGAGAGCTCTGTGGGTTTGCCGTGATTTTATTGAACCGAAGGGCTTGGCTATCATAGTAACTTGAATGTGTCTTTTGATCCATGCAGAAATCACTCATATAAATGACATTTATGCACGATTCTTAACTGCCTGTGGAATCAGATAATGTTTTCCCCAGAAGGTTGTCTGCAGCCTCCTTAATTTGGGAAGGAAGAGCATCCGGGAAGGAACACAGTGTCAGGCGTGCCTCAAGGCAAGATTTCTGGGTTGATGATTCACATACTTTTATAGCTGTGGTGTTTGCAGCCTTTGTTTTTAAAAGGAATTTGCATACACATAAGCTTTATGGCCCTGGGTCCTCTTCAGGGTGCATTCGGAAGCAGTGGGTCCTCTTCAGGGTGCATTCGGAAGCAATTTTCCCCAGGTGTGTCAAACCCCAGAATGTGATTGGAGATGTGATCTGAGCCAGTGCTAGAATATCCCTGTGACTGACGCTGGAACCTCCTGTTCCAATATGCCAGTCCCAACTGTGCCAAGAATGAACAGGCCAGGAAAAAATATTGTGTCATAAGCCCAGACCTTGAATTTTCACCAAAGTTATCCCCAAATGGTGTAGGGCTGAGCCTCAGGGCTAGAGTGTTTTGTGCAGGATGTGAATGTTCACTGTGAAAAAACTTCAAAATTCATGACTATACTGAAGTCAGAGGGGAAGTACCACGCAGGCTCTGAAGCAGGGAGCACTGGAGGGTCCGTGGGAAAGTCAGCAGGAGAGATCGGGACATGAGGATGAACGCGTTGGACTCTGCTCCTGGGAGAGCAGCCACGCAGTGGAGACCCTGTGGCCCTCAGCCACTTCCGACGCTGTGTGCTGTTGAGATCTGCTTGCTTTGCAGCTCTCCCACCTCACCAGCAGCCACCCTGCCACTCTTAGTGAAAGCTCGTCATGAATAACTGGCACAGGGTCCCCTGTGAGCCCCAGGCTCTCTGCTGCAAGTCCCACCAGCAGAACTTTAGACCCAGCCTCCATATTGGTCTTTCTAAAATGAAATTCTGATCATGTCTCTGCCCTAAAATATCCTGTGGCATCCATGACAATAGCATGCTGTCCAAATTCTGAGCGTGGCTTGCACAGCTCCTGACCAGTAGCCCTTGCCTGCCCTCTTCCCACCCTTCTTCCCCAACACGGACACTCCACCCCCATCCGCACACAGAGAGCTCTGAGGATTCTGTGAGGTTGCTACGTGTGTGTCCCCTTTGCCCGAAACACACCAAGGCCCTCCTCCACGGCTTTAATTACTACAGTCAGCTGCGGTCTGAAAATATGAAATGCAAAAATCCCAGGAATAAACGATTTGTAAGTTTTAAGTTTTGTGTTCTTCTGCATAGCATGATGAAATCTCATGTCATCCCACTCCCTCGTGCAGGTGATAAAGCAAGCATCCATCTGTCCAGCGTTTCTGCTGGTATGCGCTACCTGCCCTTAAAGTCACTTAGGATCTGTCTCTGTTTTCAGATCCGTTGCACAATATCACAGTGCTGTGCTCAACATCACAGTGTTTTCCTTAACGATTTCCCAGAAACACAGGAGAGAAATGGGAAGGAGGAATCAGGGCACAAAAGCTGGAACAGCAGATTGACTCTGGTCCTATGGAGCAGAGCTGCAGAACAGGTGGGGATAACACCGTACACACAAGGGTCTCGAGAGCTCTGGTGGGTGCCAAGGCTTCAGACACCAATCGACCCCAGGCTGTAAGCAGATGCAGGTTTATTCCACAGGTTTCTCCTAAATAAACATGTGTTACTATAGGGCTGCTGCTCTCCTGTGTCTTTCCTTCATTCGCCTCTTTCCTTACAGCATTAAGGGACAGAACCTTTAGGAGGTGACAGGGCCCTAAGGAGGAGGGGTCTGTGATCTGGAGGTCTGGCCAGACAAAAAGAGGAGAGAGACAAGAATGAGGCTTCCAGAGGACACCAAAACAGAGCTCAGAAAGTTCTTGCTCCATTTGCGTAGCAATAAGGCTGCAAAAATCTCGCCCGGGAGGGGGTTGATTTCTGAACTGGCTGCTGTTTAGCTGTAGGGAACTTGGAGGGTGCTCTGAATCTCAAATCTTGTATGAAGGGGAAACAAAGAGGGATAGACGAAGAGTAATGCAGAATTAGGAGGAAGACAGGGAGGAGCGTAAGAGCTCTGTTTTCCTGTTCCAGGTTTTTTTTTTTTTATGAGATGATATCTCATTGTTTTTTTTTATTAAAAATTTAGTTATTGTACAATCAAAAATGTATCCAAAGTAATAATATGATATGTGTACATTCTTAAATAGGATTTACCCCTACATCCCACCCTATTCTCCCACCCTTACCCCTCCCCACCTGTCTGCTCCCCACTCCTTCCCAATACATCTCTATGAATGCCCTAGGTTATTTGTTACTATGCCTCTGCTGGGTCTAATACATGAGGGTTGACCACTTTTCACACTGACCTGGTTCTAGCTCCAGCCTCCACAGATGAGTGAAGACATTCAACCCCTGACTCTCTGGGTTAGGCTAACTTCTCTCAACATGATTTCTTCCATTGTCATCCATTTACCTTCAAAGGCTAAAATATTATTGTTTCTAATTTTTGAGTGAACTCCATGGTATGTTTAAACCACAGTTTTCTGATCCATTCATCCAGTGAGGGACACCTGGGTTGTTTCCATAATTGAGGTATTGTAAATTGAGCTGCTATGAACATGGATATGCTGTGTTGCTATAATGTGCTGATTCCAGCTCACCTGGAAAAATACCCAGGGGAGGGATAGCTGGATTATATGGTGAGTTTATCCTAAGTTTTTGAGGATTCTCCACAATGCTTTCCAGAGGGACTGTACTAGTCTGCAATTCCACCAACAGTGTGCTAGTGTACCTATCTCTCTACAACCCCTCCAGCAACTATTATTGTTAATAGTCTTCATTTTTGCCAACCTGACTGGCATGAGGTAAAATCTTAATGTAGTTTTCATTTGCACTTCGCTGATTACTAGTGATTTAGAGCACTTTCTCATGTATTCATTGGCTTGATCAATGTCCTCTGTTGAGAAGTTTCTATTTAGCTCTTTGGCCTCCTGTTCCGGGTTTTGGCACCAAATTCCATCATATTGGGAGTAATTTTCACATAAGAATTGGAGGAGGGGTGAATGCAGCCCTAGAAGAACACAGTCCAAGTTCCTTATTTGGTTTCCAGAAGATGATGAAATGGGTTGGAGTCATGAACTTAATGTGTACCCCAAAATTCAGATATTGAATCCCTGACCCTGATATGGAGGTATTTGGAGGTGGGGTCATGGGAGTTAATCTGGTCAGGCTGTCAGGGTAGGATCCTACTGATGGAATGGAATCAATGCCCTTATAAGAAGAGGAAGAGAGAGAAAGAGAGAGAGAGAGAGAGATCTTCCTGCACACACAGGAAAGCTCATGTGAGTATTAGGCTGGCTGGAGGCGGAGGCTTCAATCAAGATACGGAGGCCATGCCTGCAGGCTAAGGGGCAGGGCAAAGGGCAGCTTGCCTGAGAAAAAAACAGCCAATCAGGTCGCTGATGGACAAGCCCCAATGGACTGCTGGATCCACCAGCCAATCTCTGAAGGACCAACCCCATCATCAACTTCCTCCCAGTTAGTTAGCAAAACCAGGTGCCTGGCGAAGGTCCAGCGCCATTTTCCCTGCGTGCCATTCTGCCATTCTCCCTGCCGGCATTACTTCCCATGCCCGCCCTCATTATGGTGGCACAGGTGAAATCGGCCTGAGAGCAACAAGTCCCAATAAACATCTCCGACTGAATTTACACCAGTACCATCATTATTCCTTTTTCTTATTTTTTTACACTGAGGACACAGTGAGAAGGGTGTTGTATATGAGCCAGAAAGCCCTTGTCACGAGTGGAATCTGCCAGAACCTTGACCCTGGACTTTCAGAGAAATAAATGTCTGTTGTTTATACCAACCAGTCAGCACTCTTTTGTTAGAGCAGCCTGAGATCACTGACATTTGAGCTAACCTTCCTACAAAATAAAGACTGGTAAGCTTCAAGGCATATGGAGATTTGGTGGAAGGAGCATAGAGAGTATTTATGAACCAAGAGATGACTCCTTGGGTTACCTGCTCTGCAACCCTGGGCAGTTCTCCTTGTCTCTGTGTTTCAGATCCTTCTCTACCAAGTGACCCTGGTGCCCACCCCTTTGGAATGCTGGCATATTTAATGCAGTTGCATAAGGTAGCACAATCTGCAGGATGAATGGGCTCCTGATGAGGCAAGGCCAGTGCAGAGGTGCAGCAAGAAGTAGAGGCTGCTGCGGCTGCAGTAGCCTGCAGAGGGAGAAGTAAAAGACAGCAGCCAGAAAAGGGAAATGCAAAAGCTACCCAGGTGGAGAACGCCAGGGCCCCCAACAGGAGGGAGACAGCCTTGGAGAGATTGGAATCCCTACCACTGCTCTTCTTAGGGGCCTCAGTTCAAAGCCCAAAGACAAAGCAATAGGTACTTCCAGTGTCCTCCTACTGTCCCCAAGCTGCATGAGGTCAAGTGCCTGGGTTTCCTTGTGAGAACCATTTAAGAGAAACAGCAAGGAAGGGAGGGGTCAGTCCTTGCAGAGGGCTCAAGGGCTCCTTGTTTTGTCTTCTGCAGAGCTGAAAGCAAGATTTAAGCTGGATGCTTTATGTAGGAGAAAGGGTCTCCAAGACTATATCATGCAAATGGGTATTCCATACATAGCCACTTCCTCCCTCCAGGAAGCTGAAGGAAGCTCAGCTCCTGCAGCACAGAAGAGCTAAACAAAGCACTTCGGCATCCTGTCTTCCAATTTGAATCACGCTGCCACAAATGTAAAATGACTTCATTTTCCTGTGCCAGATCCCCTGGGGATTTCAGACTTGTTTATGCCTCTCTGAAATGAAGCTCAGCCCAGCCCAAGCAAGGAAAACACTTCTATAGGCAGGAGGCGGAGGAGCCAAAACACAGCAGAGTCTATTCATCCTCCTTGCAAAAAGCTCATCCCCTCCCAACAAGGCAGCTCCAGTCCCCATGGCTCAGGCTTCTCAGCCCACAGGGCTGGTTTCATATGGGGAAGCAGCCACGGCTCCTATGGTGCACTTGGTGCTGGCAGCCCAGAAAGGCCACCTTATGTTTCCTGGGAAGCCTCTTCCCAGTGTGGCATGCCCATAGCTCCACCCCTAGACAGCCTTTCCAAGCAGGGATCAATCGGAGAGGACTCACACCAGCCTGTTCAGCCTCGTGCAGAGAGAGTGGGTCTGCGCTTTGCCTCACTGTGTGTGCCATCCTCACTCCTTCACCAAAAAGACACACGCTGCGTCTCCATCTACTGAGCAGCTGCCCTGCAGGCACAGGCAGCAGGGAGACAGTGAAAGGAACAGGTCTCCGGAGCTCCACATCCATGTCTAACAGGCTTCACGATGCAGGTTTGGAACCAAGTCCTGCTTCTCCTGCCTGCTGTCTCCTCATCTAGGAAACGATGTTCGAGATCAGCACTGCGCAACTGCGGTGGAGGAATCCAGGAGGCAAGGGCCGTCAAGGACGCACAGTATGGGCACCCAGCCCGCTGTTCTGACCTCTTAGCTGTTGGTCAGCTTTGGGAGGGGCCTCTGCATAGCCCCTGCCATCCGCAGAGTCCTGAGTCACTCTGAGAGAATTAAGTAGTTTACGCCCCTCGGTGCTAATTAAGCAAAGTTGGCACATGAGGCAGGCTGATACGGTAAACACTGCAAGCCAGACATAAAGACTCCACACATACTGAAAGTATCCTATACAAGGAAAGAATTGTTTCACTACACTAATCAAGGGAAGTCCCCACCCCCCAAATCTTGCTAATGGAAGTAGGCCCCTCTTCTATACAGGAGTTCATGTAAAAGCATACAAAAAACAATAGATGAATTTGGAGTTATTAGAAAGACGGTGAGACACGGGGAAACGTTAGGCATGCAGAGGATTAGAATGTTCAAGTCCATCAAGGGAAAATCCTTTCTTTTTCTCTTTTAAGATAAATTTGTGGGGCTGGAGCGGTGGCTCAGCAGTTTCATGGCAAGCACGAGGACCCGGGTTCAAACCCCAGCACCACGTACACAACTGAGTGTTGGAGCAACTAAGGCCATGTGAAAAACTGAATAAAGTTGTTTCTCTCTTTCTCTGTCTCTCTCATTGTCCCTCTCTCTTTATTAAAAAAAAAAAAAAAGATAAATTTGTCATCCCCAATGCTAGTGTCTGGCAAGGTGGGTCTAGATGCAGACACTCCCTTCTGCTAGAGAAGGCGCATTCCTTTTATTGATGCCTGAGTCTCAGACCAAAGACTGGACCCAACCAGAATTTCCTGAGCCTACTTCCTAGGTTTTGGGGGAAAGGATAGAATCACCAAATGAAGGGAGAAATGCTATTAAAAGGGCAAACCTGACTCCCTCTCTGACTCTGTCCCCTTCTCCCACTCTCTGGGAAGTCTGCTCATTTCCCTATGCTTTGCTGTCCATGGTTTCTTAAAATAGAGTCTGTCTACTATGCCTGCCTCGGTGTCTCTCGGTTTCATTCTTCATCTGTGGAGGGGGAGGGACACGAACCTGACTTCAACAAACCAGCACCCATACACAAGAGATTGCTTTGGCAGAGAAATCACCATGTGTCTCCAGGCATGGATAGCACCAGAGGAGGTTGTAGAGGTGACCAGGAGGAAGGTGTCTGACACATAACAAAAAGTCAAGGCCCTGTACCTACATTCTCGCACATCAACTGTGCTCGTTGAAGTGAGATTTGGGGGTGGATGAACTGTGTTTGCCCGTTATTGTGCCATTAGTTGAAACGTATTTCTGTAATCCTGGGGGCAAGGAAAGGATGTGTTTGTGAGTGACAGTGCCTCCTCATCTGGGCCATATCTCAGTGAATGTCCCTACAAGGGAACAGAGCAGGAAGGTAGCCTCTGTGGTTTCTGACACAAACCAGAGCTGAGTATTGTCCAGGAATGTGGGGGCAGGGGAGGAAGGAGCTTCCAGGTAGCAGCCCCAGCCCAGCCATTCACTCACTGGGGGACCTGTCCCAGGACAGAGGAAACCTAGGATCAGAGTAATGGCATAAGTTCCGGAAGTCCACACAGGACTTGTGACTGCCAACTCCCAGCTCCTCCTAGTGCCAGTCCCCCACGGGTAGCCTGTGCTCTCCAGCCTGGGCCTTCCCAGCAGAGCACTGAACGGAGTGGACCCTAGAGTCTCCAAGCTTTCCAGCACTGACAGAAGCTGAGTACAGGGTCTTCAATAATTAACATAAGTATTTCCCCAGAAAGATGCAGAGAGGACATAAAATGCTGATGAAGCACCATTAAAACACAAAGCGCTTGACTATCAAACTTGCGAAAAGGTGATTAATTGGCAGTTTTCGCTTATTCCAGCTGTGAACAACCGTACTACACGCTACTCATTTATTGCGGCATGGATGGGGTGGGGGTGCTGTGGCAGGCAGAGGCTAATTAGAGGAAAACTCATAATACTTTGCTCTTAGGTCACCCTCCTGAAAGTATTCCACTGTTCCAATACGTAGGGGGAAACTATGCACATATCAGTTATTGAAATCCTTGTTGAATCCAAGCAATTCACTGAGAGATGAAAAGGGTCTGAAAGGATCACCGTGGTCTTCATTTAATCTGGCATTTACAGTTTACCAATAAAGTTCACATCCAAACGCTCATAAAAAGCTCTAAGATACAACTGCAATCTTTGTCTTTGACAGATAAAGAAAAGAAAGCTCCCAAAATTTAAGTGACTTTTCCAAGCTTAAATGGCTGTGTACAATTTGACACCTGTGTCCCTGGTGCCTAGCCTTGTACATGACAGACAGTGTAAGGAAGGAGGCAAATGAAGGAAGTAAAGGAAAAAGAGAGTGACAGGTCTATTGAGGAGAAACCTGCGAAGCGGAGGCCCGGTGGAGGCTGGGACTCTTCCTTCCACTTATAGTCTGGGTGAATAGAGAGAGAGTGGGGGAGGAGGGGATTAGGCCAGTGCTAGGCAGCTGTCCTGGAAGAGTCCTTTCTTGTTATGATGGAAAGGTTTAGGGTTCCTTTGCATGATTACAGAGTGTTGTCCAGAGGTTTAGAGACAGGAGGTGAGGTGGCACATTCTAAGATGGAGGAAATGCTTCAAAATGGCATTGCCTAAGTCAGGTTCTACCTAACAAATAGCAGCACAGGTTTATTCTGGAGAAACCAGTGGAGGGAGGCCAGGTAGAGTCTGGGATCCACCTGCTGCAGTAGATATAGAGGGGATGAGGAGAGAGGGGGCCAAGGTTCAAGTTTTCTGGTTAAAATGAGGAAGTGTGATTTTCCTGTTGAGGGCTCAGAGTCAATAGATTCCGATGAGGGCCCTAGTCACTAGATTTTGAAACAGTGAGTGGGGTGTTTGCTGTCTGGCTCACAAGAGTGATTTCTGGTAATTTTCTGTATCCATCATTCCAGACTCTAAAGGGATATAGTGAGTTGGGCTGATGATATCAAGTTTTTACCCAATTAGTGCATAAACAGACATAAGTATTGTGAAAAACAGGACAAAATGGGTGTTGGGCACCAAATGTTCAGGCAGGGATGTTTTTATTGGGATCAGCGGCTTTCGGGCCAGATTCACCATTTATTGCCATAGTGAGGGCAGGCAGGGGAAATGGCTCTTGGCCCTGGCTGGGCAGCAACTTTATAATCTGGGCAGAGAAAGTTTGGGGTCCTTGACCTTCAGGGATTGGCTGATGAAACCACCAATCACTGGGCAATTGCAAGACGCCATTGGGACTTGTCTGTCAGCGTCTGATTGGTCATTCTTTTCGCACACAGGCTGCCTGATGCCCTGCCACCCGAGGGCATGGGCTGAGTGATGTTCTGCCTCCTGCCACCTAGAATCACCCTAACATCCTGACCTTTTTGGTGATATAGGGTGTTGATTTCTATCTGGCTACTTCCTACTGTTTATGAGGCGTTGTAGGGGAGGGAAAGTTCGGGTGTTGGTTTGTCGGTAGGGAGGTGGATGTAAGGGTGCAAGAGCATTTGGTTGTATATTACTCCAGTGACCTCGCTCATGCAGTTTCAGACGAATTTGAGGAGACAGGGAGTAGTCATTAGGAGTCTTATGTGGGTCATCCAGGTGACAAGAGTGGAGTGTAGCCATCCTGGCCAAGGGTCATTTCACTGTTGATGCGTAAGCCTCTTGCTCAGATGTCTGAGAGTTCCAGCGTCTTCCTCAATCAGCCCAGTTTCATCAATGTAGCAGCAGCATTCCTCTTTTAGGAATAGACAAGTTCTCCTTTTGTCTGCTGTCAGGAGATCTGGTGTTCAGCTGTTCTGCAAGGAAACTTGGGCAGTAGATGTTATTTGTCTTTGTAGGGAAGCCGGGAGGCAGCAGATGTCCCCATTGCCTCTTAGAGTTGCTGTTCTAACCTCTGGGTGCCAGTGACTGCATCCTCCTAACCCCAACCTGGAGGCAGCAAGTGAGAAACCTAGGGAGAGCCCAACCTCCAACAGATTGATTCAGCTTTACTATATAGTGTCAACTGAGGAACTAAAGTGGAGGGCACACAGAAGACAAAGGGCATGTGGGAACTTAAGTTTTTTTGTCAGGGTGCCATTATACCAAGAAAAGAATCCTGGAGAAGCAAACACTGAAGAAGAGACCTGTATGGTTTGTTCAAGGTACTGAGGTAGAGGAAGTGTAACAGTAAGAAAAGTTCTTTAAAGAGTTGTGAAATAGAGGAACCCCCTCTAAATGTGGCATTTAGCTTTTTAAATGGCTTATGTATCCTTGGGCTGTAGTCCCACGTGATTCTGCAATACAGTTTACTGACTTCCTGGTTTTATTTACCTTTGAGAGAATTAATGAGCATGCATCTCAAGTAATGTTTAAGAAACAGCCACTGCCTTTGTTGTAAGTGTCCACGTAGCATTGAGTTTTGGTTGTACTCTCCTGACAGGTGTTTACGACCAACGTCATCAAAACTGATCTCATTCCCATCTATTGCTGCAAGTAAGTTTGTCAGGGTCATTCTTGAGGAACTTGTGAAAAGCCTCTTGGCTCTCCTATAAGTTGTGTCATCTGCCAGGATAGGTCAGCGTCCTGCTGACCACATATGGCTTCACTTGGAAGCATAAGGGACATCTCCCTGCCCTATGACCTTTCTGTCTTTGCAGCTGCATGCTAGGTGGCTTTCTGTTCTCTAGGGTCATCTGATCCCGCTGATCAGGAGGTCATGTTACTCAGAGTTGCCAAGCCTGTAGAGAAGTTCCATTGTCCCCTGAATTTTACTGACCAAACAGAGCAAGGGCCAAAATATTGACTATTTTCCTTAACTCTTCAATTATCTTAACTTTGGTAAACTGGCTTTGGTATTAAACATCCAGCAAGGACAGTTTCACCAGTTTTAAAGTGTGAATACAATGTTACAATTTACTGCTACCCCTTTTGTTTAATAACAGTAGAAGTCATCATTAGATCTTATCTGTCCTATAGGGAATGGCATGTCTTAATTCAGGTTTTTCTATTAGAAGTAGTACTTTTGCAAAACACTAATAACTAATAGTTTTAGATACAGAGGGAATTAAGGGGGAGGGTTTGGAGAAGGAGAAGGAGCTGAGAGCAGCTCCTGGGGCAGCAGGCTGGCAGAGGGAGGGAAGTACAGACCTTTGCAAAAGAAGGCAGCCCTCTTAAACATTTCAAAAGGCTTGGAAACTGGAGCAGCTTGCACCTCCCAGATCCCTTTTGTTTTCCCTCCTCCTTTCTGAAACTTAAGAGAATGGAACCTCCTCAGGGTATGGTGAAGTGTTACAGTGGTTTGGATTTAAAAGTGACACTTTTTTCCTGTCTGTGCATCCAGGCTGTATGCCGTCTTGTGCAGGTCCTGTGGGGCACGCTGCATGAACTTGAATGTGACGTAGTCCATGCATGGATGGCTCTGAGCCAGGACAGTGCTCCTGGCTGAGCTGTGTGTGGGTGCCCAGCAGCACTAGACTCCAGCAGCAACAGCAGCAGCAGCAGCAGGGACTGGCAAGGGGGTGGTGGTGGAGTGTTGGGAAATTGCCTTTCAGAAACAAAGCATGTGGGGTAAAGGAGTGTGCCATTTGATAAGTTGTGAAAAGAGAGGAGGAAGAGGTCTGATCTGAGTAAGGGTGAGGAGGACAGGAGGGAGAGGAGGAAGTGGGGGGCGACAGCACAAATCCTATAAAGCCTGAACATATGGCATCTCTGACCATTTCCCTGTAATTGCCCAAATCAGTGAGGATTAGAGAGTCAAAAGTTCCTTCTGGAGGCCATTTTGAGCCATTGTCTAAAGTGTACCAAGGCCAGGCCACAGTCGAGTATAAGATCAACTGTTGATGGTGTAAGTCTTCAGAGGGTCCTAATTCAGTAAAATTAAGATACAGACAGCCCAATGGGGTTTGGGGGTCAACAGAAGTATTAGCATTTCCCATGGCCTTTCAAGTATCACTTGGGGGCAAACAGGAGCAGAAGGAGGCATCCCAAATTCTGGTTGTGTTTGCCTGAGGAATGGGCAGGCAGGCTGAGACTGGGACATCTCCTCAGCCTGTGGGGCCCGGAATGGAATGGGTACGATAAGCAAGAGACCAGGATACCTCCACAGTCTGCTGAGGTCCTAGACGGAATGGGCAGGGAGGTCTGTGGTGTGTGCACGACTTAACGGTCAGACCCCAGGAAAGGAGAGTGACAGCGGAAGGCCAAGGGAAAGTGGATGGAACTTGCCCCACTTCTGTCAGTCCACATGAAGGAAACAGAGCAGTGCAGGAGCTTTCTGGTTTGTCTGTGGACCTCAACCCCGGTGGGGGAATGTCAAAAACCCTTCCTGGGTTTTGGCACCAAATGTAAAAGAACAGGAAAAAATGAATGTTGGGCACCAAACATTCAGGCGTGAATGCTTTTCATTGGGATTGGTGGCTCTTTGGCCAGATTCATCTGCACCTCCACAGTGAGGGCAGGCATGGGAAGTGGCACATAGCTACGGCTGTGCAGCAACTTTATAGTCTGGGGTGGGCACAGAAAGTTTGGGGGCCTTGTCCTTTGGGGATTGGCTGTGAATCCATCAAACATTGGGCAATTTCAAGATGCCATTGGGACTTGTCTGCCAGCGTCTGATTGGTTTTCCTTTCGTGCACTGGCTGCCTGATGCCCTGCCCCCAGCTGGCCACCTAAGGGCATGGGCTGCCTGATGTCCTGCCCCCAGCCACCTGGAATTGATCTAGCAAGTATTAGTTCTGCCTAGGAAGAGGATTCCCCTGCCAGAGAGGTGATAGGAGATAAGTTGCTTTGGTTGGAGGCAGGGTCTTATAGGGAAATTTTAACAAGAGTGTGCTGGTAGTCACAGTGGTTGGAGATATCCTACACTGTGGCTGACACCTTAGAGAGAAGAGCTGACAGCCATGTTAGAGGTAAAGGAAAGCCTTCTGGTTGGTATAAGAGGATAACAGAGTGTGGGGAGCTTAGGTGGGTACTAAAACAAATGGAGGCATTGAATTTGATTAGGATGTTCCTGCCAAGAATAGGAAGGAGTTGGTCAACTACATGGGACCTTCTATTCAGGCAGCTTAAAACAAAATTTTTTAGCCTAGTGCTTTAGTCTGGGGTGGTAGGATTCTCTGAAATCCCCATTTTCTATCTGCCTACAGATGATCTACCTCCTACCTCAATTCCCCTCTGAAGAGGTCCTTCCTCTTCTGAAGAGGTGCTGGGGGGAAAGGGCAATGACCTTTGGGCTTCTTCATGCTGGCTGTGGCAGTCAGGGAAACTCTCCAGAGGGTCTATCTGGGGATTCTTGGTTGAAGGTAGGTGGCAGCTGCATGGAGGTTCATATTTCCATGAGCATCTGGCACTTAATGGACTCGAGACATCTCGTGCATCAGAGCAGTCCAGAGGTTCATGATGGTGGTGGTTGGCAGGTGGCTGGACTTGGTGTTCGTGGGGAAAGGAACAATAAACAATGAAACAAAACATTATTTTCTGCAAGCAATTAGTACAAAATAATCAGTATTATCAGCCAGCCTTTGAAGACCATGAAGATAGTAACTTATTAGAACGTAGGGTGTGGTCTGACTTGTCATTTACTTGTGAGTGGAGGCCATTCACAGCTTTAGAAACCTTAGTGTTGCTAGAAATTTTAAGTTTTATAATGGCACAGGTGTCCCCTTGAGTTGATGAGTGCTGTCTGATTTCTACCTCATTCCATACAGTTAGTATTTTGTAAAGATTTTAATGAATGCATAAATTTAAAATTAGAAAATCCACCCTCCTAAATATGCTAAAATCTTTCTGCTCTTTCTACATAGGTGAAATAAATATCTACCTTCCAGTTTCACTGGAATAAAAGGTTACATTTCCTGGGAAAGCTGTTTTTAACTTAAACTATGTCATTAGGAATACTTAAGAAATATTCCCTTTCCAATGTCAGTGGAAGAGAAAATGAAGTTACCAATAGATGTGCTCTATAATGTTGAAAATTATTTAACAAATCACCAAATTTCATAGCATCCTTTAATGAACAACTATGTCTTAAATCCTTGACAAGATGCAAGGAACACCATGATAGATGAAATGCAGTTTCTACCTCGTGGGGATTCAGTGTGGCTTATAAACTGGTGAGCAAATAGGCCATTATCAAGTGGTGTGAGCTGTGAGTTAGGATGGAGATAAGGCTTTACAGAGGTCAGAAACCAGAGCAAGGGGTGCCAAGGCTGCATGAGGAGGCACAGGAGGCACCATGCCAGGCCTGGGGACGTATTAGAATAATTTGTAGGACTTTCCCCTTTTTAAATTTGAAAATGCCTTTGAGATCAATTTTGATTGAATCACATCTAATTAAAGGGTCAGCCACCCACAGCTAATTAAAAGGGCACCCATGGGTACAGGTCACAAGGACATCACTGCCAGTGGTAGAGCAAAGGGGTCAGCCTAGGGTGACACCAACAGCCCTTCTCAGGCTGCATGTGTGCAACACTAGGGACGACTGCAGGACCAATGTGTTCGTCTTGCCCCAGGTGGGCAGCACCCTAGTGCTCACAGAGGCTATGTGAAGTACATTTCAGCCCCATTTTATAGAGTAGAAGACCTATAATCAGTCATCCCATCTCTAGGTAGAGAACCAGCCCACCAGTGAATGGTGTGGAAGCTGGAGGCCACTGAAGAATCCCAGCTCTTCCCTCTCTTTTACAGATGGATGTACTGTTATGGACACATTACGGTGAGCTCAGAGCCATAGCTTTCTAAAAGCAGAGAGGTCAGCTGCCATCACACTCAGAACTGAATAGACACTTGGATGTTATCTGGTCCAGATTATAGGTCATTGGACTTGAAAGAGGTGGCAATTCACAAGTCACTCTTCAGAAAATAATGGAAATGATTGTTGTGTTCTGGTCATCCAGAGTCATTAACCACCCTGGGTAAAGGATGATCTCATTACATTCTGTCCCAAGTAAAGGGATGTATGAGCTGACCTCTCTCAGCAACTCAATTCAAGGGCCCTTGGGATTGCTGGGCCTGGGTTGAGGTGGTGGGGCTGAAATACACATCTCATCTGGGGTGATTTGTTTTGTATATCTTTCAAGATTCATGGAACAGATGGCTAGAACAGATTTTTTTATTTTCCTTTTTGTTATGTTTTAATACTATAGTGTATGCAATGGCATAGAAAGAACTGTTTGAAATCTGCTATATTCTTTCTTATTTTAAACTGCCTCCCATCTACACATATCTACATATGGTGCTTGAGACAGTGACATAAGTAGACAGCCTGAAACCTTCAGGAAGGAGATTTCCCTATCCAATGTGGCCAAATATCTTCCCCAGGGCTCTCCTGTTACACAGGGAAATGGTTGAATATGTTTAAATTCTTGTGCTCACAACATGTAGCCAAAACTGAAGTTCCTTTTCATGGAAGATTGGGATATTCAGTAGAGCTACTCTACTGTGGTAGGCAGTGTCTGTACATTGTAGTTTTATGTTAGGAAAACCCGCCCGGATGTGGGAAATGGTGAGGTTCTTGACCTTGAGTATCAATCAGCTCAATTGGAATAATACTGTTTTGGAAAGTGCTTTCACTTTTTACTAGTGAAAAAATGCTGTGAGAGGGCCATGAATAGAAACATCTGTGTTGTACAGGAGATCACAGGCTGGTGGTAAACAGAAGTTCAGAAGGATGGAGACTGAGAACATATGGACACCTGTCTTGGTGTTTGTTACTTCTTTATTTTGTATTGTTGTGAAAGAATCCCTGAGTCTAGATAATTTATAAAGATGAGAAATTTATTTCCTCATCACTCTGGAGCAGCCCTGGGACATCTTGCAGTTATCCCGCAATGAAATGAGAAGGGCAAGGGAGGATGAGAAAGAGAGGTGTTTTAGTTGATTTTTCCATTGTTGTGACTAAAGAACCTGACAAGAACAATTTTAGCAGGAAAAGCTTATTTAGGAGCTCATGATTTCAGAGGTCTTAGTCCATAGAAGGCTGAGTCCATTCCTAGGGGCTCAAGGAGAGGTTGAACATCACATGGTGGAGTGTGGCAGGTCAACACATGACTCCAGGCAGCAGACAGAGAGAGAAAGACTCCATGCTAGATACAAAATATGTACCCCAAAGGCATGCCTCCAACACTCACCTTCTCCAGCCACCCCCTACCAGCCTGCAGTTACCACCCATTTGATCCCTGCGGGATTCATTCACTGACTGGGTGAAGGCCAATGATGTTCTGCCACATCTCAGACTCAGAGAAGAAGAGTCAGCCAGCCATGGGTTGAAACCTCTGAAAGCCTGAGTTCAAAATTAAACTTTTTGGGACTGGAGTGGTGGCTCAGTAGTCACGGTGCTTGCCTGGCATGTGCAAGAATGCAGGTTCAAACTCCAGCACCACATGAACAACAAAGTGTCAGAGCAATGAAAGTCACATGAAAAACTAAATAAAATTCTATCTCTCTCTCTCTTTAAAAAAAAAATTAAACTTTTCTTCCTCTAAGTTGTTCTTTTAAGGTGCTTTGGCCACAATGATGAAAAGCTGACCAACGCAGAAATTAAAGAGAACATGAACATTCAAAAGATCAAACTGAAGACAAATGATAACAAAATGAATGCTAAGGGTTGTTATCAGTGATAAAGAAAATAGGAAAGGGGAAAAATAGTATCATTGCAGAATTTTAAAAACATTAAGAAGCATCAAAAAACAGAGCTAATATGTCACTACAGAAGCCTAAGACAGTGTCATAGAGGACAGAATAAGGAAAACACCGTAGAATGAGGAGGAAAAAAACAACAACAAAGAATTAAAACTGAATTCCTCTGGGCAACAGACAATATATCCCCACTCTGGGATGCGTGCTATTGCTAATGGAGCGAATAGAATGTGTTAGACAAAACAAATATGCAAATGTGCAAATGAAACATTTCAGAAACAAAGACCTAGATTTGGAGTCCTACAGGGCTCAAGGTATTCCAGGAAGAACTCATGAGTAACCAGCGCTGGGCCAGGGTTGCATACATACTACTTCACTAAGGGATGAAGAACATTGCCCAGAGTCCAGGCACAAACAATTGACCTACAAAACCACAAAACATGGGTGGACTAAAAAATTACCACAGCAGTACTAAATAACAGAATATAATAATAAAACAATGGTCTGTGGACTTTTGTAAGAAGTGATCTCTGACCCAAGAGTTCTAACTACAGTTATATTCTGAGATATGGAAGGATAAAGAAAAAAATCTTGGAATTTTTTTTGTTTGTTTTGTTTTAAGAGTGTATGTGTGAAACAGAGAAAGAAAGAGTCAGTTTTATTTATTTTTTCATCTGGTTATTGTTTTTCCATCATTTAGTTGTGAATGTGGTGCTGGGGTTCCAACCCAGGTCCTCGTGTATGCCAAGCAAGCGCAGGAAACTGAATCACTGCTCCTGCCCTAGGAAAAGCCTTAATATAGACTCTTCTTGAAAAATCTACTTGAAGATGTATCCCACTCAGTGGAGAAATCATATTATTCATGATAACCAGCTTGGCAATTCACCTGTCGATAATACACAGAATAAAAAGATCCATTGGGAACATTTAATCCATTAAAAGTGAATTATGTCTAGCATTTCTGAGGCTCTCAATGCATGTTTGCTAAATTTTTTTTTATTTAGATTCTACTGATGTTGATTCCCACCAGCAATGTATGTACTCTGCTCAATCTTAAGACCATGTTTTTGCTAATGCGCCCCCCCCAAAAACCAAACCCTTTTCTTAGTGCGTTATATTCCTTGACTCGTTAGTAAATTCCTAGATGTGATTTGTAGCCACCTTTCAGCTTTCTGAGAGGTCACTTTCCTCATCCCCTGCCACTGAGTAGGACTAGTCTACACTGTCAAGCCTAGATAGGAATAAGGAGAGGCACAGCTTTCCTATCTAGGAGTTCCCCACTGCAGAGGCAGAGGGGTGTCTTGACCTCCAGGAGACAGGTCCACGCGTCCTTTGCGATGCCCCTTCCTGGCAGAGGTGCTGGGCTGGGCCAGCCCACTTCTGGTAGCAGCAATATTCCTTACCTATGGCATTACATGCTGTGGTGAGTCCGTTGATTTTCTGTTGCAGTAACAGAGTACCCAGGACTGGAAAATTTATAAAGGAAATTGTTAATCTAGCAAATAAGAAGATTCTGGGAAGTCCAAGAAGGCGACATCAACATCTTCTTGGATTCTGGTGAGGGTCCCATTGTGAAAGAGCACACGGGCAGCCCAGCCACAAAGACCATGACATTTCCACAGGAGCTTCAGAGGGGACAAGCCATATTCAAACCATTCACAGTGGGCAGTTCCCAAATCAAGTGCAGGACACAAGAGCCTGGGTTTAAAGCATGAGCAGCCTGCCTACAAACCACAGCGGATTCAGAAGGCTCCTGAAGGGCTGAGGAAAGGAAAATGTAGTTCATCTGAATCGACAACCGAGAAGTATTTTCACTGAGGGTTCACTGTTTGGCCACAGCAGAGTCTATAGCTGTCACTAGAATATTCTACACACAGCCATATTCTCAGGTATATGAAGATAAAGAAAAAAGTACCACCATCGTGTTGTACAAACACTGCAGGAGCATTTGCAGGGGCAGATGGGAGGCTGGCTCCTTGCTCCTCTCGCTCTGGTATTGGACACGCTTCTGTGCTTCCAGTAGGACTGGACCAGGTAGCTCAGAAGACATCTAGCATGACCCTTGGCACTCAGTAGAAGCTGCTTTTGGTCTGAAAAAGCTATTTTGATTGCAGAACACACTGCACACGGGAGATGTTTTATCTGCATTGACCACAAATTATTAATTCAGAGGCAAGGACCTACCAATGAAATGCGTTCTTAACTTGTCCTTTTCCTTGTGTAATGACATGCTTTTATGTACATAGCATGGGCTCCTCACACATTATGACGGGTAGATGAATTCTGGTTCACCCCCTAATTTGTAGCAGTTTGAATGTCTAATTAACTCAGCTAGAAAGACTTGGCGAGTACAACATAGAAGGAATAAGAGGTCTCTGTCTATGGAGAGGAGATCAAGGGTCAGAGGAGGAAGAAACGTGTCTCCAAGGCAAGCTCTGAGCTTAGAGCTGTAACTTTCAATCCCTCGTGGAACAGGCTTTCTGTTAGCTAGTGTTCTGATCTGCCATATGTAAGTTTTATTCAGCGTGTTTCACTTTAATATAAGTACCTTCTCCAGGGCAAGTTCAAGGATGGTCTATGTGCATCTGTGGCACAGGGCTGGGCAGAGCACGTAGCTGCAATGATGCTGTTCTGGCTTTCTCGGCAGCCCGTGTGTGACCATGGCTGTGACTGCGCTCTGCTCTCCTCCACATGGAATGCGCCCCGCTCTTCATACCACCCCCCACCAGAACCACAAACCACAAAGTGACAAGGCAGTGGAGGGGTGGCTTAATGGCAGTACTGACACATGAAAAGACCCCACGTCTGTTTGCTTTTGTCTGAAAAAATTGAACAACAGTACAATCTATCTTGGAAACCCTCAAAGATAATACCAACAGTGAAAGGGAGGAGAATTTGTCATAGGCAAACATGTTTTCCTGATACTGCCCTAAGAAAAATATCCCCTTCAATGTTCTCTGATTTCAGCATCGCCTAGTTTATGGAACATTAGGTCTGGACCCTGAGGTTCACATTTCATCAGAAATTCTGCCACAAAAAATTGATGGACTGGCAGGGTCTCCCCCGAGCTCACAGGATCTTTGAGAGTTGCCCTGCGTTTCCATCTGATATGCACGAAAATGTGAAATATCTTGCACCCCATGCATTGCATCCGCTATTACAAGGAAATAAATGGGTTTTGTTTGTTTGTTTTTATTTACCAGGCACTGAACCCAGGGGTGCTTAACCACTGAACCACATCCCCAGCCCTTTTTACATTTTATTTTGAGATAGGGTCTCGATAAGTTACTTAGAGCTTCACTAAGTTGCTGAGGCTGACTTTGAACTTGTAATCCTCCTGGCTCAGCCTCCTAAGTCACTAGAATTACAGGCATGTGCCACCACACCCAACAAGGAAATAAATGTTTGAAGGACTAAATTTTCATCACACTGATTTTTATGCAACTCTGTTAAGTGTGCCATGTACATGGAAGTCCTTGGATGTATATATATTCAAATAGTAATTATATCCTAAATGGCAGTCCTTTCTCTTCACTTCTTGTTCAATGAGCACCTTTTATATGCCAGCACTAGGGATATGGTGACAGATAGGATACAGCTCCTGGTCTCATGAAGCAGATGTGACTCAGGCAGTCTGAGGAGTGACAGAGGAGACCCAGCATGTCCCAGCACTTTGAGGAGGGGCATGCAGCTCCCAGTGGGTATCAGATGGCTTCTCAGAACACAGAGTCTGAATTGTATCCAGAGGTGTGAAAGAATTTGGATAACAGATGATGAAGGCTATCTTGATCTATTATTCCAACAGGAATCTTTCAAAATTGTGTAGTCCAAGCATTTTAAATTTGGAAACACAGCCTTTTCTCTATCAGGATGCCAAGTGTCAAGAGGTTGAACCGCTTGCCCAATCTAGGTGGCAGGCCTGACAGGTCAAGGAGAGAACACAGGTTTCTGTCCTGAAGCTCACAAGCACGGAGAAAATGAAAGCAGCCGCAGCAGCCACGCCACCCCAGCCTCTGCAGCTCCCCTTGCTAGAGTCACAGCTAGGAAGCCCAGCAGGTGCAGAAACAGCAGAGCTCGTCTCTGACTCAAGGTTTGCATCTCTACCATGGGCCTGTGGAGGCTGCGTGGTCATTTATGTGCATGGCTCCACCCGACCTCAGCCAGCTCAGGCCCTCCACTGTGCTCCTAGTGATACCATAGAGTAGACAGAGTCACCCTCATCTTACAGTGAGGAGCTAAAGTCCCCAGCATGTGAGTGACATGCAGCCAGCAGGCAGTGGGATTTGTACCCAAGACTGAATGACTCCAGAGACACCTTCATCTGTGAACAAATAGTCCAAAGCTTTCAAGAACCCTGACCCATTAGGGACTTCAACACTTCCTATCATCCCCCAACTCACAACCCCACTGGCATCTCCATAATGGCAGAGGCTTCTGAAGCATGAACATAAACAACTGATGGTGCTAACTGCAACGGTATCAATGGCAGAGAAACTCAACAATGAACCTTTCAAAGACCTGAATCTCCAGGAGCCAAATCCTCCTTATTTAAAAGACTGTGCCTGTTTTTCTCCCATGCACGATCAAGCCAGCGGCTTCCAGCAAACATCAGAAGACCTCTGTCCGAGGTCTGATTTCATCTTTTAGGAAATCAGGAGCCACCGAAGGCGTATGGTGGGACAGACACAAGATTATCTCTGTTCTTCAGAAATAGCAATGGGAAGGATGGGCCTGCAGGTGGGATCTGGAGTCAAGGAGACAGCTGGGACATGACAAGAAGAAAAGGAGAATTGCAGAGAGAGAGGCAGGAGCGTTCCTCCTCTGTACGGATCTGGAAAGGCAGAAACCAGAGACCTCTGGAATAGTCAAAATTTGCATCTAGTGCTTTGGAGGATGTGAAAGGACTTTGAGTATTTTAGTAAGAGGGGTGATGGTCAACCAACCTAGGATTCATTCTGAAAGAACTGTAGTCATTGATTGAATGGATTTGAGAGGAGGAGAAAAGACTGGATCAGAGCAGCAGAGCCCACACCCTGCCAGAGCTGCCTTGCGTCACACCTGGGGAGTGAGGGGGAAATCATGAAGGAAACAGGAGTGAGGGCATCCACACCAGCAGAGCAGGGCATCAGCTACGCCCCCTAGCGCCTGAAGTTCCCCCGGGGGGACCCCCCCAGGCAACTTGGAAGAGAAGAGGTGGCACAACCTGGCTGTGAATTGTGCAAGAAGCTTCCAGCCATCCAGGTAGGAGGGGTCACAATGGCCTCTGACCTCACTTCCTCCTGATTATTGCAACTCAACCAGTTGCAATGTCTGTGTATGGCTTAGCCCTACTTCCTGTCTCCACCATCTGCCCTAGTTCACCCTAGTTACCTTTCCCTCGGACCACTGAACCCTGGACACAGCCCATCCTGTCACCAACAGATTATTTTCTTAATACAGCTGAAAATTTCCCCAGCCTTCCCTTGGCCTAGAAAAACTCTGTTTCTTCACTTATCACCACCAAAGTTCCTCCATATATGTCCTCAATCTTGCCACCATTCTGTTTCCACACATTCTCTTCCTGTGTCTTTAACCAGGAATGTCATTTGTTATCTGCCTCAGTGGCCACCTTTTCTGCAAAGCATGTCCTCAGTCTTTCTTTGACTACCCAAGGGAACTTACCTGAAATTCGTCCATGGTAATGCTATTTTCTGCCTGGCATTACAATTGTCTATGCACTTATCCAATTTTCTGTAATAGACTTTAAGACCCCTAAGAGGAGAATCTGTATTATTTTTAACCCTCCAGAGATCTAGTCCTTTATTTGACATATTTTGTAATTCAGTAAAAAAGAATATCTGACTTTAATTATTAAATAAAAATCAGTCCAATACAAGTATCACTGGAAGTAGCCTATCAGGGCTTAAGAGCAGGTTCTTTCTTCTTCCAGCCTCAAGGATGGTTTGCCACTGTGGTTGGGATCACAGTAAGCAGCTTCCCAGGGCCTGCACTCTCTCACCTGTGCCTGCCTAGGCTCACCACCTGTCCTCCACACTGTGTGCAGCTGGAGTAGGGTGGACTGTGGCTGTGCAAGGGGACTTGTCCATGTGCTGGCCCACCCACAGTCCCTCAACTATCCCTGCCAATCCTCTACCTGCTCAGATTTCTTTTCTCTAAAGAAAGTTGTGCTAAATTAATCCTAATGCAAACTTAGAATCAGCAGCTTTACAGTTGAGTCCATCAATGTATTTTAATAGTTCCTTTGAAAAACCAATTTCCTTCACTTTGTGTTAAAACCACTCTTTCTTACTTTGCTCAGATCTCCTTGAATACCAGAAAATGAATATACTAGGGCTGATGTGGAACCTTCTTTTTGCAGTTTAATTCCAGGATTACTATTTCATCAAGGATTTTCAACCATCTTCCAAGACAGATATTTAATCTCTATTTTACAGATAAAGGATCAGAGAAATTTCGGGTTAGTCCAAGACAAGTTTACAATGGGTGACAGTGGCCTAGAGGTTGGAAGACAGTGAGTGTTCTGTTTCCTTTCTATTTCCACAAGTTCATAGAAGCAACAGTGATTATTATAATACAATGGAATACAATGGCTTTTCAATAATACAAATTTCAAATTTGGCAAGATAATCTCATTTTTTATATTACACCTTTACCTCTACATCATGGTTTGTAGTGCACATGTTGTTTTCCCATTTTAACTTCACTCCAGCTCTCTGAGATAGAATATCATTGATTACTCTGTACAGTTAAGGAAACTGAGACTTCAAGGTATTATAGGTCAAATACAAGGTCACAGAGTAGTGCTTGACATTGACCCAATGATGACTTTATCACCAAGGCTCACCAGGGCAGAAGAGGAAGGACACAGAGTTTCTGTGTGCTGGTCTTGGATTGGTGGAGGGCGCAGTGCTCCACTAACCAGCTTGTCACCATCACATGCGATCTGGTAGGGGTTGATTCCAGTTTGACTCGGACACTAAGACAGATCCTACAGTGATTCTTCCATATCTTTACAAGTCAGCCTGATTTTACTTAATTTGTTTTTCCTTTTTTTTTTTTTTTTTTGGTATAGAGAAGCTAGCATAGCATGCGGAAGATAGAAAGAAGAAGAAGGTATGTTTCTGTTTTTTAAAATTTTCGTCCAAAAGTTTTTTGATGTTAAAGGTTAGCCTGGATGAAGGAATAAGGAGACCTGAGCCCAGCTTCTCCACACCAAGTAATTGCCTGTGCCACTTTAGGCATGCAACCTCCCTCAGTCTCAGATTTTTGATCTGTGAAGGGTAAATAAAAGTTCTCACCAATGACTCAAAATCTCTTTGGGATTTTTAGAACGAAGTGAGAATAAGTCAACCCCCTTCTCTGTACCTTAATTTGCCTAATCTATGTTCAAAAATAACACAGCTGTCTAGAAGATCCCAAACAAGTTCATCTTCTCATGACATTCTCTCAACAAATCTGCAAGGTTTATACTATCATCTCAACTTAAAAATGAAGCAATTGAATTCCATAAAATTAAGAGATTTGGGTAAAGTAGAATGATTTGTACAGAGAGCAAAGATTAAAACCCAAAGTTGGAACTCATATCATAGGAACCCATACGTTATCAGACCCATACCCAACTGATGGGTTCTTTTATAGTTGTATCTATAAGTAACAATGATTTAAAAGAAATAAGATTTCACTCTTAATGATTAAATAATGAAAGAAGAAAGGTCTAGGGACGATTTTGTTATTCTCCATTGATGAGACAGCTAGGACAGATGGTGAAGTGTGGTCACACCCCTTGGGGGACATGTTAACCCTTGACACCTCCCCTTATTCACTTCCAGTCACTCTACTAGTAGGCGCTGGAGTTTGAGATGCAACTGATTCTCTTGTTCCTGCTTGTAGGTGGGGTCTGCATAAGCTGCAGGTCTCTGCAGTCAAGAACAGCTGTTCTACTTTTAAATGAATTGCAAAGTGGCAGGATACAAGATCAACTTCCAAAAATCAATTGCTTTCCTATACTCCAACAGCAATTCTGCTGAAGAAAAAGTCAGGAAACTCATCCCATTCACAATAACTTCAGAAAGAATGCAATAATTGGTAATTAATCTAACAAAGGAAGTAAAAGACATCTACAATAAAAACTAGCAAACATTGAAGAAAGCAGTTGAAGAAGACCTGAGAAAATGAAAAGACATACCATATTCTTGGTTAGGAAGAATCAATATAGTTAAAATGGCTATTCTCTTAAAAGTGCTGTACAGATTCAATGCAATCCCCATCAAGAAATCAACGTCATTTTTCACAGATATAGAAAAATCAATTCTCAAATTCATTTGAAACAATAAGAAACCCAGAATAGCCAAAACACTACTAAGAAAACAAATAAACAAAACAAAAACAAAAAGATAGAGAGTGAGCAAGAGAGAGAGATTAAAGGGATAACAATACCTGACCAAAAATTATATTACAGAGCTGTAGTAACAAAAACAGGATGGTATTGGTAGCGGGCAGGATGACTAATGGAATAGACTAGAAGACACTGAGACTAACCCACAAATCTATGACCTTCAGATATTAAACAAAAGGGACAAAAATATAGCTTAGAGGAAACAGCCTGATCAACAAATTGGTGCTCAACAAACTGGACAGCCATGTGCAGACAACTTAAATTAGATCCTTATCTCTCACCCAGTACAAAAATCAAATTGAAGTGGATCAAAGATCTAGGAATTAAACCAGTAACCATACAATTATTAGAAGAAAAAAAGGATCAACACTCTACCACATTGGTGTAGGCACCTTCTTCCTTAGCAAGACTCCCATAGCACAACAATTAAAGCCAAGAATCAATGAGTGTGATGCCACTGAACTGAAAAGCTTCTGCACAAGCTTAGGAATTAGACTAGAGTGTTAAGAGAGAATCTACAAAATGGGAGACAATCATGGTCTGCTACCTCTCCTAATATCTGGAATATACAACGAACTAAAAAAAAACTTAACACAAAAACCACAAACTCCAGTCAATAAATAGGCTACTGAACTAAACAGAAACTTCTCAACAGGAGAAGTGCAAAAAGCCAAAAGACATATGAGAAAGTGTTCTACACCATCAGTAATAAGAGAAATGCAAATCAAAACTGCATGGAGATTCCACCTCACCCCAGTCAGAATGCCAAAAATGAAGAACATGAACAGCAACGGATGTTGCAGGGGTTGTGGGGAGAAAGGAACACTAACGCAATGTTGGTGGAATTGTAAGTGGGTACAACCACTCTGGAAAGCAGCGTGGAGATTCCTCAAACAAATTAGGAATTAAACCACCATACAATCATTCATCCCTCTCCTGAATATTTTCCCAGAAGAGCTAGAATCAGCTTATTACAGGGATACAGGTACAACAATGTTTATAGCAGCTCAATTTACAGTAGTGAAATTATGGAAATAACCTAGATGCCCCTCACTGGATGATGGATCCAAAAACTGTGGTATTTATACACAATGGAGTTCTACTCAGCTAATATAATGGCTTTTGCAGGTAAATGGATGGAAATGGAAAAAAATCATGCTGAGTGAAACAAACTTAAGGGTCGAATGTTTTCTTTGATATGTAGAAGCTAGAGTAAAACCTAAGATAGGATGAAAGTTAATAGACTCACTAAGTCTGAAGTAACACATTAGCTGTGCGGACTATAGCTATGAAGGGAGGGGGGAGAGAAAGGGAGGGAGAGTAGATGGGGGTGTTCAATACCATAGAGTACATTTGACTCCTATGAGAACCTCAAATACATCCAGACAGGCATATAAATCTAGTAATTTCAAAGTGCAAATTACATGTATATCGTCACTAATTTCTGTAACTTGGAGGAACTCCACAGGAGCCATGAGATTGGGCAGTGGGGGAGGAGGGTAGATCCTGGACTAGGATCAGATTAAAGCAACTCTGTCAATATGTATACTTGCATGAAGGTGAACCAATGAACCTCTTCATTATGAAACTCAATGCAGAACCAATTAAAAATAAATAAATAAATAAATGTAAACTTTTCATTTAAAAAAACAAGAAAGAAAGAAAGCCTGCTCTAGTGTTAGCAGGGCTCAGCTCCAAGGGTTGCTGCTGGCAAAGTGGAATTCTTCTCCACTACTATCAGGTGGCGTGTTACAGCTCTTAATGAAGGACTGTGCCCTCCTGTGTCACACAGACTACAGTTGCTCACTGCCAATTTCTTTCCAGGTTCTTAACCCACACGTTTGAAGAATGAAATCTGTGTGCAAAATTGAAGGCAAGAGTGAAAAGAAAAGAGGTCCAGATGAGAGGGAACCCACTAGGCGTTGCCACTTAAATGTACCAATTTAGGGACTTAGATACTATGGGTAGGGACACCAATCAATATGTGTGCTAATCAGGTCTTTAAAAAATACCAAGGTTATTATTGGTCCGTATCTATGCCAGTCAGATATTGGAAAAGTACCAACACTATTTGGCTGACCCATGACCTTTAGGGCACCTGGCTGTGCCCTTTTAGCCCTTGAGTTTGAACTTTCCTGTGGCCACCATTCAGGTCTACCCCCACTTCCATGTTCCTATTGCTCTAGAACAAATGTTTTGCTGGAATGTTTGGAATGTTTCTACAGATTATTTTCAGTGAGTAGCATTTACGTTTGAAAAAAGAAAAAGGCAGTAAATTGAGGCCCATTAACTATCCTACCTTAGGGGCTGGAGTGGTGGCTCAGCAGTTAAGGTGCTTGCCTGGCATATGTGAGGACCCCATTTGAACCCCAGCACCATGTACACAACTAAGTGTCAGAGCAATGAAAGCCATGTGAAAAACTAAATAAAATTGATTCTCTCTCTATCTCTCTCTCTCTCTCTCACTCTCTCTCACACACAGACTGTCCCTTTCTCTTTTTTTTTTAAAGAAGAAATGAAGAAAGAAAAATTTATCCTATCTTATTCGAATGACTTGAACAAATGGTCATCAGGGATTTTCCTGTTACCAAACCACTGGACACTATTTAGACCCCTGTTGAGGTCAGGTTTTGCATCAAGATGACCAAAATGCCTGACAAGAGCGACTTAGCGAAGTAAAAATCTCTTTGGGGTTCACATTTTCAGAGGTCTCATCCACAGATGGCCACTGCGCTGCTCTGGGCCCAGGGAGAGGTAGCACGTCATAGGAGAAGGACCTGAGACAGTAAAGCCACTGAGCTCATGGTATAGTCGGTGGGAGCCACAGGGAAGGTGCACCCTTCCAGGGCCTGTCCCAAGTGACTCACCTTCTCCAGCCATACTCCACCTAGCTACAGTCACCACCCAACCCGTGCATTCAAACTGGGATGGACTGATGAGTCACAGATCTCGTAAGCTGATCACATCACGTCTGAAGATACTTGTATTACCAGGAGCTTTGGGAAATACCTTCTACCCAAACTATGGCCATGCAGCTCTACCTTACTGGCCCTGGCTCTTCTACTTTAAGTCCTGTCTGCTCTCAGCTTCATCCCTTACCTCCTCTCACTTTGCTCCTACTCCTAGAAGGACCCCTTAGGTACCTCTTCTTCACCCGTCACTTAAATGACAATCTCTTTGCAGTTCTCTCCTTATTTCCCTTGTCTTCTCACTCTGTCAGATTTTAACTTGAAATTGCATCCATCCCTAGAGCTTCAAATAGTTTTTATGCTGAAATGATTCCTACATCTGTAACTCTATTTCTAATTATGAAATTCTGTAAGGCCAAATCTCTTCCTGTATTCCATTTACCTAGAGGGTACCTCCATTTTTATATCTCCACATTACTTTAAACTTAACCCAGTGTAAGCCCCTTCTTCCTTTACCCCATGATGAAAGGTGCCAAATTAATCACGAATGCTGTCTGGAAACCTGGGTGTCGTTTTGGATGTCCCCTTCTCTTTTGGCCTTGCTTTAGTTAGCTTTTGCATCGCTGTGATCAATATACCTGATAAGAACAACTTAGAGCAGAAAAAGGTTGTTAGGCTTGAGGTACGGGAGTGTAGTCAGTAGAGCGGGCCGTGGAGAGGCAGCATGTGATGGGGAAGAGCCAGGCAGAAGGAAGCTGCTCCCCTCATACCCCTCATGGTAGCAAGGAATAGCGGGTGGAGGCGTTGCAAGAAAAATGCACCCTTCCTGGGCATGCCCCCAGTGGCCCACCTGCTCGGGTCACACCTCACCTGCCACAGTTACCACCCAGTCAGTCCATTCCAACCGGGATGCACTGATTAGGTTACATCGGTCACAGTCCAATCATTGCACCTCTGAACATTCCTGCACCATCAATACAGGAGCTTTGGGGGACGCCTCTCACCCAAACCATAACAGAGCTCACTTCCACTCAGGAAGGCCTCTGACTTCTGCTCTTAGCCTCCTCTCTTCCTCCCCTTCTCTACCCCCCGTTCATACCTTATCCCTGACGAGCTTTCCATCACCCTCTAACAGGGCTTTCACACCTTCCTCCTGCCCCACTCCAGTCTGCGCTCCGCACTGCGGTCTGCACTCTCTGGCCGTGCCACTTCTATGTCCTCACTTGACAAGGTCTGATTTGTCTCCTAAAAAAGAAATCCAGAGCCCCTGTGTGACACGGGGACTCTTCATGATCTGCTCTCCCAGCTTTACCTTCTCTGATCCATCTGTAATTTAGATTCCTGACTTCCAGGCTTCCAGCAATTCATGAACTTGCAGCCCGAGCCTCCCGGTCTCACTTTAGGTGCCCTTGCTTTGAGATCTTCTTAGACATTCTCAGCGCCCTGAGTCAGTTGTGTTCTCCTCTCATGTGTTCTCACAGTGTTTTGCAAACTCTTTTTTTAATGATCCATCTGTTCCTGTCTTGGTCCCCCAAGTTCTGTAAGCGGAGATCGGTTTTAACTCAGAGTTAGAAGTCCAATGCATAAAGCAGTTCCTAGAACAATTATTTCCTGGAATAAACGAGCAAATATGTGACCTTAGCGTGTCTTCACTGCACAGCCTCTTGACCTCAGAGCTCATTCTATTCCTGGGTCATTTATCAAACAGGGTTCATCAGGTCAAGACGTCCCCTGACTTCAGGATCCTAAAGCTGTGGGAACCCTAAAAGTTCCTGTCACCCAGTGACTCACATCTACCCCAGGTTTCACTTTGAATTTTCAGATTCAAAGCAGAAAACGTGTGCCTGAAGTAACTTAAACCTCAGTTTAGATTCAATTACACATATCTGCCTCATTCCCCTGTTATTAGCTTTCTCCCTGATACAGCACTCTCTTTCTCAACCTTGTTTACATTTGAGAGAAGTATGGTGGTTTTAGAGATAATAAACCAATCCTCCTTCTTCCTGCAAGCCTCTGGTAGAGAAATCATGTGAGCTACTAGCTTTCTTCTCCTTCACCCAAGATCCTCCTGAATCTATTTGTGGGTATTATTGGACTCTGATTCCCAAGTGCCCATGATATACAATAACAGCTTTTAGGGGATTCACTACAAAAAGAAGGCCTAAGTAAAAAATCAGAAGTTGGCTTCCGAATGTTTTTTTTTCTATTTTTTAAAAGCCATTTGCAGTTATAGATTTTCTGCTAATCAATTCCAAAATAATAGTGACTGTCCTTCATTCATTTAATAAGTATCTACTGTATGTCATGCAGGCAACAGATACTGTTACAGGAGTTGAAGGCACAAAGATGAAGGAGACTCAGACTTTGGTCTTGAGATGTCTCCTAGAGGAAAGAGACTTAAGAGAAAGGAAAAGATAATTACATGAAGGTGAGAGGAGTCTAGTGCCCCCAGACTTCAATACACACTTCTATTACAACCTAGCATCTGTATTTAACTTGGCACTGTACTGCAGATCCTAGAGCATTCCTTCTAGTAAGAATCCAGTTATTTCAATTATTTTATTTTAAATCATAGAACATTGTGATTGCTGTTTATTTACAGTAAAGGCAACAAAACATTGACTTTTGATCCCACACTTGGATCACATTCTTTATTTGCTGTTTCTCTTCTTTGCTCCTTTGCTCTGGGCCACAACTGCTTTCAGGGTTGGGCAGCACCCAAAGCTCTTCTATTTTCCTTGATATACCAAGTCAAAGTTAAGCTGAGAAACTCTAGAAAAATTCCACTGGTAGTTTCAATCCTAATGATCTCTCCAAGCCGAATTGAAATTTAGATGAAAATGGTATCTGAGAGATCATTTCTTCCAGTCCCTCCTTTTGCAGATGAAACAGATGGGCTGATGCTCAGACACAGGTAATGTCAGGTCCCAGGGATGTCTGGATGCTGTGGGAAACGGTGGGGAAGCACACTCTTGTCTTCTTTCCTCATGTAGTCTGTCCAAAGGAAAACAATGAACATGATAGATGTTGGGTGTGAAGGGCATCGTCTCCAGATTGGGTCATAGGAATATATTTTGGATGTTTCATGTGAAAGGTGAAAATCAATGGATAAAGTCTGCCAAAGTGTGAAGAAAATGAATTCGGCGCATCTGAATGCATGTACTCCCTTCTATCTTTACACGTTCCATCCAGAGCTCTCTACCAAACTCCAGATCTAGACGATACACTGCTTACCCATCGTTTCCACCTGCAGGTCTCACAGACTTGTGCCTATCTTAGTCACTATTTCCGTATCACACCACAGTGAGACCACGTGTCTTCCAGGGGTTGGAACCGTTATTTAGCCAATGGCCACACCAAAACCGTACGAATTATCCTCACCTCCTTCTCCAGCATCTCCCAAATCAGTTCAGTTCCCACACATCAGTCTACCTTCAAAGAGAGGATCACAACATCTATAGTGAGTTGGAATCACAGGAGGAATGCCTCTTGTCCTACGCTTCCCCTGCTAAGTTCAGTCTGCTTGGAACCACAGTTCTTATCAAGCAACCCTACTGTGTGCCAGCCAGGGGCCACCCTGGTTTCAGGAATCACTACAACTACAAGACCAAAATACACAGAGTCACAAGCACACTGGGCACCATGAGGAGAGTCTGACAAAACAGCAAGCAACGTATTAAGTACCATAAAAATTCAGGCACTAAAATTCATAGGAATCCACATTATTTGAACGTGTATATAAGTGTTAAAATAAAGTTAGGAAGCAAAGGTAGAATTGAAAAATTATAAAAATGATCAGGCAAATCTGAAAATCAATTAAATAAATATTTCTAGAAATTAAAACTATAATAATTCAAAGTGGGTTTATTTAAGCTGAAGACTGATGCACCATAGCAAGGCAAACAGGAATAAATTATTAAATAAATGGCAAGACAGGTAGCTGAGGAGCTAAAATATAAGAAAAGCAGAGCTCCAGAAGGTTTTTATTAAGAAAAGATGGAGAGGAAAATTTTAAGTCATAGTGAGTGGATTCTTCCAGGACTGATGAAGAAGTGAGTCTTCAAATTAAGGCAGCCTCTCAGACCTCAGATGAGATAAATATAAATTACCCAGTAATATTCTAGGAAACCAAAAGCTATTAAAGAGAAAAAGCAGAACTTGAGAGCGTCAGAAAGAAAGGCAGATTTCCCTCTAAGGAAGAGTGCTTATGCAGAGGGGACACAGTGGAAGCTGGAGTTCAAGGAGGCTGAGTCTTCAGCTTTAAGAGGCTGCTGTCCTCAACAGAGTGCCTCCCAAGAAGAAAAGCAGCGTGAAGACTCCTGATTCAGCAAGCCCAACAGCTCACTAGCACACACTCTCCACAAGCAAGTCTCAAGGTCAAGACTCAAACCTGGGATTGCCTAACCAGGACTGTGTAGCTCCTGACCAGCCCCAGCGAGTGTAGGTCACATGTCAGTCAGTGGTCACCCAGAAGGGAGGGTGTGGCTTCCTGGGGTTCTGAGGCTCCTCTGTCAGCTCACAGAGGGGTCGGAGGTTGCCTGGCCAGCCTGGCAGCACTCACGAAAGCCTGCTCTCTGTGAGCAGAACACCTTCCAGGTACTTCACCCCAACAGGACTCTGAACTTCTACTCCACAGCTGAGTCTGCTTCCTTGCTGCAAGGAAGACACAGAAATTGGCTACAGAACAGAATCGTGTCAGAAGTAAGAAAATGTCTGCAGGTACAAACTTTCGATGGTTTACAAATGAGTAGTAAATAGTAAAAGTGAAGAAAAGAGAGTACAGAAAACCAAACACTTGAGTAACAGGAAGCTCCGGGAGGCCAGGGGGAGCTGAAAGGAGCATCTCCGGAAAGGCTTTGGTCATGGGGATGGGGACCTGCTTCCCCCCACTCAGCCCTGAAAGCTGAGCTACTCAACCTGGCCCCAAGAAACCTGTGTTCTTAGAGGGCAAAAAGCAAAGGTATAAAGTGGCCTCAGGCCCTCAGCAAGTGCTTGAAAGGGCAAGTCCCTCTGTTTCTGGTTTAAAGTGCACATACGCACTCACCCCCGGTGCCAGAATAAACATTCCATTGAATGGAGGGCCACTTCAGTTTGTGGGAGTAGCAACTTTTTACACATTAGAGCAATACCTTGAGACGGTAGTTGCACAGAGAAAATGTAATCATGCAGACAAAAAATAAGAGTGAAGAATGCTGATTGCATGAATGCTTGTTGCGTGAAAATCCCACGCCCATATCGAACTCAGCTTCAGGTCCAGAGCACACTTCCACAGTTAGTTATAATTCAACTTTCTTTCTTTCTTT